>SRQA01000693.1:0-17890 GCA_018360365.1 Claviceps citrina | reverse complement strand
TAAAAAAAAGCTAAGGTATAGTAATAAAACTAATAAATAAAGGGAAATAAAAGGTTTAAAAAAAGTAAAATTTAATAATAAATAAGAAGTAATAATATTGTAAATATTATAAGAAGTATATATAAATTAAGAATATTAAAATTTTTTAAACTTTTTTATAATATTTAAATTAAAGGAAATAAAAGGAACCTTTTATAACTAAAATAATTATAAGTAAAAAAAGTTACTTTATTAAGATTAAAAAGCTATAAGGTTACCTTAGGCTAATAAAGTTTATTTATATAAGCAAGCTTTTATTAGACTTATATTATATAATAAGGTTATTTACTATATATAACTACTAGACTTATAGTAAAGACTTAGAGGTATATAATACTTATAATTATATAAGTATAAACCCCTTACTAAATTAAATAAAAGGGGGTAAGAATTAAAACTATTACCTTTTGCTATATACCTTTAAATAAGCCGTGACTTACTTAATCTTTTACTCTAATATCCCTAACCTACCTATAATAAAAACCTTTTAAACTTTTTTAAAACGTTTAAAACACTTTCTTTCTATAAAAAACCTTATTTTTAAGCTATATATATGTAATAGTAAATTATTATAGGACTTACTACTAGCGTTTTTTATTATTTAATACGCTAAAGTAATTTATAAAGCTACCTTTAAAGCCTATAAGCTACTTGCTAAACACTAAATTAGTAATGCCCTTGCCTACTATAATAAACCTAATATACTTCTAACTTACTAAATTTTACTATAATCTAAGGTATAGGTCTAGCATAAGAAAGGTAGTTAGTAAGGTTTTTATAAGCTTTTAGCTATAGAAGGCATATTTTATATAGTAGAAATGCCTTTAGGACTAATAAAATTTAGATTTACTATTATAAAGCTATTCCTATATAATCAAAATAATCTAAAAACTATAGCTAATAAAAAAACCTTTCTTTCTTTACTTATTAATAAGAATAAAAAGAATTATAATAACTAACTACATAAACTAGCAAAAAAAGTTACTTTTAATTTTCTTAATAAAAGTATTTTTAAAATATAGCTTATTAAATAAGGCAAAGGTAAATTATAAAAAACCCGTTTAATTAGCTAAGACTTTAAGAAATTAATATTTTAAGGCACTTTACTTACTAAAGTATTTCTTACTATAAAAAAAAAGGAGACCTTACTCTTACTTATTAACTTTACTAGTAGGGTATTATAAAAACTATAGGAGTACCTTTTAAAGTATTTTACTAAAAGAAACTTAATACTTTACTTTAGTAAGAAGTTTTTTAACTTAAGATTTATAATACTAAAAAGTATAGTTAATAATATATTTTTAATAATTATTTTTGTTAGTATTAACGCAACAGGTTAGGTTAACGTAGCCCTAGCGCAATTCTAATTAGCTATATCCAAGCTCGCTTCGGATAGCTAGCTAATGCGCTAGGCATATAACCTATAATATATATATTACAAAAACTACTAAAAGGCCTTACACCCTGTCTCCTAGCTAGAAGAATAAATAATATTAATAAGAATCTTAGTATTTTCTTTTTAAACGCGCTTTGCTTATTATTTCTTATACCTTTATTTATTAGATTTACTTATATAAACTAACACTAATGAGTAGTTAAAAAACCAAAGATTTATAAGATTTTATAGAAGAGATAATTTAGAGATTATAGTTAGGTTTAATTTATCCTGCTTAGGGAAGCTTTTTAAGACCTACCTATAAAGCTAGCTTATAAAGGATTTAATTTATTCTACTTAAGGAAGCTCTTTAGAATCCTTTAGAAGGCAGATTTATACTAAGTAGGAAGCTTATTATATACTATACTACTTACTTTAATAAGTATAAATTTCCTCTTTCTAGCTATTAAAAGCCTATTAAAGGAAATTCCCTACCTCTTATTTATTATAAGATTTATTAAATATTTAATTAAATCTATTAGTCCAGGCTAATAACTACTATAAATTTCTACCCCTTTACTTACTTTATTACTTACTTTATTAACTCCTTTAAATCCTATTTTCTCTAATTTAAATAAAGTATAATATATAATAATAACTAGACTAAACTAGAGTCTTTACTTAGAGCTCTTAAAGGTAATAATCCTAGATCTCCTATAAGTATTAATAATATATAAAGGAGCTATTATATTAAATTAGTATAAGCTTAGGTATAATAAATGTAACCTAGAAAAGGCTATACCTTACGAAATTTATAGGTAAATTACCGACTTTATTTAGTAAGCTAACACTAAAGACCTTTATAATAAGCCCTTATAGCTAAGGTTATAAGATTAATTTATAAACTAAATTACTAATATCTTGAAGTATAGAAATATAGCTATTTCCTATACTTTCTATAACTATCTTTTATAATATAAGATTTATATCCTTACTAACTAAAGTCTTATTACTAGAAGATTAGTTAAGGTAATTTATATAGCAAAATAGCTAAGAGATCCTAAGAGGGAATTAATATACCCCTTAAGATTATGATTATACTTTATAGCTAGTAAATATAATAACTAAGCCTCTTTTTAATATAATACTTTATACTAGTAACTTTAGAATTTACTTTCTTTATTATAATAACTAGTAATACTAAAGAACTATTTATATCCTTACTTTCTAGCTTAAAAAGATTCTCCTTTCCTTTCCCTTTTAATATTTTTATTATTAATACTTTCTATAGCCTAACCTATAAACTAGTAAGGTTATAAAGGCTTTTCTTCTTTACTTTATAAAATTGAACTTTCTAAATCCCCTTAATACTAGCTAGAAATATTATATTTAATATATAAACCTATAGGTAGCTATAAGTTCTCTTAAAACCTAAAGGATTATTACTACTAAAAAAGCTACCTTAATTCTTCTAGCCTTACTAAGAGCTTATACAAACTAAATATAATAGTTCGTAGTTTATTATAAAACCTAGGGTAAGAGCTAATATAATAGTTAGCTTCCCTAGGCCTACCTAAATCTAATAAGAGATCTTATAAACCCCTTTATAGCCTAGGTTATAGCTTTATAGCTAATAAACTAGGTTATAAATTTATAGCTACTAAGCCCCTTTAAGACCTAGAATAAGAGCTTACTTAATAATAGCCCTAAGGACTAGCTCTAAGCCTAGTAACTATACTAGCTTAAAGGCAGGATCTAATATTATATTAAAAACCTAGGGAAGAGATTTCTTAGTAAGAGTAGTAGGGATATACTACTGCCTTAGAATTAGATTATAATAAGCTTTATAAATAGGTTTATCCTTTGCTTTACCCTTTACTAGTAATAAATTTAGTAATAGTATTATAAAAAATTATAGATTTTTATAAAATTTACTCTAATAAAAATAAGTATAGTAAAGAGATATATAACTTCTTTAATAATAAGCTAAAGACTTTCTAAGCCCTTTATAAGCAAATTAACCTTCTCAAGTCTCTTTTTTATAAGGTATTTTTTATTATACTTAAAGTTAAAGCTTTAATATATTATAAAGACTTTCTTCTTAGTAAAGGCATAACTTTTAATAAGATAGTTAAATTTATTAAAGACTACTTTAAAATTATTAATACTACCTAGCTTTACTATAATTACTTTTATATAATTACTTTATATAAGGTAATAAAAGAAAAACCCTAAAAAAAGTATACTTAAGGCTCTTAACCTTTTTTTTAATAAAATAATCTCCCTTTACTATAAAACTAAAGGCTATATAAATAATAAGAATAATATATAAAATACCCTTCTTACTACTATTAATAATATTCCTAAATATAGCCTTATAGTTTATAATAATCCCTTTATATATAAGGATTTAATATTAAAGCTTTAGAAAAGTATTAAAGTAAAGTAAGCTAAGAGAAAAGCTATAAATTATGCCTTTTACTAAATAAAAGATAAGACTAACTTAGGCTTAGTATTCTACACTAATTATTACTATAGGAAGAATTATAACTTTTAATAATAATATTAAGGGCCTTTATTCTTTTATAAAAGTTATTACTTTATTTATAAAAAGTAAGGGTATTAGTTTACAAAGCATTTTACTAAGGAATATAAGGCATTATAAAGGCATTAGAATTAGTTAAAATTCTACTATAGTAAGCTAACTAACTAGAAGTAGTAGTAATTCCTTGCCTATATTAAAGGTAATAATAATAATAGTAATAATCCTAATAATCTTAAGTAATTAATTTATAAGACTAAAGCAATAATAGTCTCTATAAATAAGACTAAAAAGGATAATTACTCTAATCCTCCTAGAGGCATATTATAGTTCTTTACTACTATATTATAGAGATTAATGCTTTTAATAAAAATTCCTAATAGTAAAAAGGTGCTTAAGATATTTTAAGATTAGTTATTTAAGCATACCCTTTATTATAATAATCCTTATAAAAAGCCTTAATTTAATAATATTTTTCTTATAAAAGCTTAGTATTTTAAGGAGACTTTTAAAGGCATCTTGCCTAATACTAGCGCTATAAAAGTCTTAACTACTAGAATTACTTAAGCTTAAGTATTTTTATGCCTATTTTTATTACTTAAAATTAACACATTTGTAGCCTAATATAATATTGCCTTTAAAGCTAGGAAAGCATTATTACTAGGTTTTTTAAAGGTTCCTATAGTACTTAAAAAGATTAAATTCTATATATTACTAATAATAACACTATTTTTATTCTTAATTACTAATATAAACTATATAAACATAAAGCTTAATAACTTAAGGAACTTACTAATTTAAGGCATAAAAGAAATCCTTATAACCTAATAATAAGGTTATTTATAGTAGAATCTTAAGCTAATAGTAGCTATTACCTTTTTCTTTATAAAAACATAGCTTTATTAGCTTTATTAATATTTTAGCTACCCTTAAGTTAGAAGACTATAAAAGGTTCTCTAAAAAGCTAGTAAGGAATTTAACCTAAAGATTTTATAAAAGATTACTAGTTTCTATAAGTAATACTAGCTTTATAGTAAGAGCCTTGTTACTTGAAGTTTACTTTAAAAGATAATTATAACTTTAATTATAAAATTATTATAAATATTCTTTAAATTAATAGTAAGCTAGTTCTTTATATTATAAATTTTATTATAGCTTTCTAAGCTACTGACTTTCTTAAGCTAAAAAGGTAGACTATAAAGAGTATCTAAAATACTATTAGGGCCTATTAGATTAATAGTTACCTTAGACTACTTAAATAAATTATTTATAATACTAAAAAAAACTTTATATTAGCTTAATTTTATTAATATACTTATAAATTAGCTATTAAAGTTCATAAAGTCCCTATAAAGGCTTATAATAGTATTAGTAAAGTTAAAAAATACTACGCCCCTCTTTAATATATATATAATATTATTAAGAATAAGCTTAAAGACTATATATATTAAGATTACTTTCTTTAAATAGCTATAAAAGCTATTAATAACTTTACTAGTCCTAATAGCCTTATTCTAATACTTCTTATATTTAGGGTATATTTATAACTATTATAGGATTTACTACTAGTATTTTCTATTATTTAATACGCTAAAGTAATTTATAAAGCTACTTTTAAAGCTTATAAGCTACTTGCTAAATACTAGATTAGTAATGCCCTTACTTACTAAAATAAGCCTAATACCCTTCTAACTTACTAAATCCTATTATAATTAAAAGTATAGGTTTAGTATAAGAAAGGTAGTTAGTAAGGTTCTTATAAGCTTTTAGCTATAATAAGCATATCTTATATAATAAAAATACCCTTAGGACTAACAAAATTTAGATTTATTATAGTAAAGCTATTCTTATATAATTTAAATAATCTAGAAACCCTTCCTTATCCTTTACTTATTAATAAGAATAAGGAGAATTATAATAACTAACTATAAAAACTAGTAAAAAGAGTTACCTTTAATTTTCCTAATAACCTTCCTAATAAAAGCCCTATTAAAAAGCAGCTTACTAAGCAAGGCAAAGGCTAACTATAAAAAACCCCTTTAATTAACTAAGATTTTAAGAAAATAATACTTTAAGGTAATTTGCTTACTAAAGGATTTCTTATAGTAAAAGAAAAGGGAGATTTTACTCTTACTTATTAACTCCACTAATAAGGTATTATAAAAACTATAAGAGTATTTTTTAAGGTATTTTATTAAAAAAAACTTAATACTTTGCTTTAGTAAAAAGTTTTCTAACTCAAGATTTATAATACTAAAAAGCATAGCTAATAATACATTTTTAATAGCTACTTTATAAATAAAATTAAAGGTAAAAAAAGCCTAGTATTATATAAGAAATTATAACTTATAGTATAAGCTTATAATAATACTAGTAAGTAAATAATCTTAACCTAAGCTCCTATAATTTAGTAAGTAAGTTAGTAGTTAATTATAACTTTAGCCCCCTTACTTATAAAGAAAAATATTTTTATAAAGTTACATAAAATTATATAAGCTTATATTTAATTTATTATACAAGCCTTAACTATAAGATCTTATATTACTTACCTAAAGAAGTTAAAGATTAGTATTCTCCTAGTATAATTATAGTAATTATTAAGCCTCTTTACAAAATCCCTAAGGCTAGTATATACTAGTAAGTAATATACTAAAAGTATTATTATAAGAAACTATTTATAATGCCTTTTATATATAACCCTTGCCTTTTTATTAGTAACTTTATAAATAAATTTAGCCTTATAAGCATACAAACTAATAATACTTTTATCTTAGCTAATTAACTATTTTCTAATTAAAAAAAAAATAAGCTATAAGCTACTAAATTCCTTACTAAACTAAAGGAGAAGCTTATTATTAAGTACCCTCTAATTTTTAATAATTATAGGCTTACCCTTAACCCTAATTTCTTTATTACTCTTTATTAAGAAGGGTAAGCTAGTAAGCTTTAACTTATTAATAAAAATTTAAAGAAGCGCTAGAAGGAATATTATTAGTAAAGAGCTTATAGAGTATATATTATAATAATTTACTAACCTAAAGCTATATTTAACCTTTCTTTTATAGTATAAAAGTAAGATCTTATAAAGAAAAATATTAAATTCCTTAATAAGAGAATTTAGTAATAGATAAATTACCTAGATTATAGCCTATATTATATCCTAATTAATCTTAAGAAAGCAAGCCTTTTTATATTTATTAATAGATTTTTTATAAATAATAAAGACTTTAGCTCTTAGATTAAATAACTTATTATAATTAAAAATAAGGAATTTAGTAAGGCTTAATTTATAATAAGAAGGAATATTATTATATATAGCTTAATAAAGTATATATATATTATACATAGCGCCCTTACTTTAGAATTATATAGTATAGTTTAAGGTACTAATATAGCCTATATAATTAGTAAAACTATTAAGATAATTATAACCTAGCTTAATTTGCCTAAAATCCCTATAGTCTTATATATAAATTTAAATTTATTATATAAATATCTTATAAAGCTAAGAACTATAAAGAAAAAGAGGCTACTAATTAATATTATAGCCCTCTAATAACATGTTTTTACTTTTCGCGATTTCGCCCGCACTGCTATACTAACGCAAAACCGCCTCTAAAACAAAAAAAAAACACTAGATTTGAAATTATTATATTTATTTACCCTACCCTTTAATAGTGTATTATAACTAAAGTATAGGTATAGTAGTAAATAAAATACTAATAAATATTAATAATAGAAATTATAAGCTTGCCTAAAGCTACTACTACCTTAATATAAGTAAAGAGAGGTATATAATAAGAACCTAAAGTAATACTATACTAATACTTATATAAAATATAATCTTAAATTATTTAAAAGAAAAATATAAGGAAATTACTAACCTTATTTTAATAATATTACTAAAAAGTATATAAAAGGTAGTTCTTTAGGCTATTAACATAGTAAAAATATATACTAAATATATAGCCACTTTAGGCAATACCCTCTCTAGCTTTACTAGAAAAAACCTTAAAGAAATAGTTAAAAAAATAATTAAGAAAGCTATTAGTAATACCCTTAGGGCAGCCTTAATATAGGCTTTTATTACTACTAATAAAGCGCTAATTATAAACACTACTACTAGACTAGTAAACTAAACTACTATTATACTAGTTTCCCTAAGGGTATACTAAGAAGTTATTATTAAGAATATAGCTAAAGTATTAGCTAAATAATTCCTAAATAAAATAATTATAATAACTAACTAAGCCTTTAATACTAAGGTAGTAATAGTAGCCTAATACCTTTAAAGTAGTAATATAGTTATAATATTTTATAAGACTTTAAAAAAATATACTAAAACCCTAACCTAAGTAAAAAATACTTTTAGTAAGAGGGTAATACTAAGCTATTATATCTTTAGTATTATTACTAAAGAATTCCTTATAGTAAAGAACTAATTTTATAAAAGTCTTTTTACCTAGCTTAAGAAAGTAAATAGCCCTAGCTTTATTAAGGTTATAATATAAAAACCTTATAATACTATAATAAAAGTATTACTTATTATTAAAATTAATAAAGTTAAGATAGTAAACTACTTATATTACTTTAGGGTAGTTTATAAGGTAAAGATCTTTAATACTAAACCCTATAATAAAGCGCTAAACCCTTATTAATACTTTAAGTATTATAAGTTTAGGTATATTATAGTATATTATAAAGTAGTCCCTTAATATAGTTACTATATAAGCACTAGCTACCTAATAAAAAATAACTACCTAGCTAAGAGGGATAAGACTAAAGCTAAATATATTAACTATAAAAAACTATACCTAGTATAGTTTTATAGCTATTTAGTTATAAATAAAGTATAAGATAAAGTAAGGGCCTTTTATATATTTAAACCCTTTACCTTTACTAAGCTATTACTAATTAAGTTTTACTTACTAATAAGTACTAAACTATTACTTAGTAAGGGATATATAAGGGAGGCTAGTAGCTCTCTTACTAAAGAAAAATTACTATAAAAGAAGGTAGCTAGCTATAGAAGTAGACTATTTAAGCTATAAGCCCTACCTTCCCTAAATAAAGCTACCTAGGGTAATATTAAAAGCTTTTTTAGCTAGCCTAGTGCCTTTATAATAGCCCTAAATATACTAAGTACCTAAGATTTAGTTTAATTTATATAATATAAGTTATATATTAGAATATAAGAAAGAATACTAAACTTATTTAAGTAATACTAAGCTATTATACTAATACTAATATAATAATAATATAAAAGTTTATAAGAGTAAATAAGCTACCTTTATACTTTAGCCTAGGATATTACTAGCTAGTAATATATAAGGGTAGGGTAGCTATTTATATATATAAGTACTATAGCCCTAAAGCTTAGGTAGCTAGGTTTAGTAAGAATTAGTACTTAATTATAATTAAGGGCATAAATATCTATACTATTTATTCCCTAGGCTATAAAAGGGAATAAAACACCTTAATTAAGAAACTTATAATAACCCCTCTAGGGCCCTATAATATAATTATAAGGGACTTTAACCTACACTACCTCTTATAAAATAAACATAACTAAAACTTACTAGATAGTAAAACCCTACTAAACCTAGTAGCATAATAAAGGCTAGGGATTATTATACCTTATAGTAAGGTAATATAATAGGCTAGAGGGAGATATAATAATACTATTAACCTAGCTTAGGCATCCTATAATATTAAGACTAAATTTATAGGAAAACAAAACCTTAGTAGTTCTAACTATTTACTATAGCTTATATATATTTATACTAGTATAAACTCCTTATATAACTAGAAAGTAATATATACCTAGAAAATACTAAATAAGAAGCTTATAATAATAAAGGCTAAGTATAGGTTTTATATAATAGCTATATAAATCCCCCTTACTTACTTAAAAGATATTAATTAGTATACTAAGTAAATTACTAAAAAGCTATATAAAATTATAAACCTAGTAGTACTAAAAAAAATCTATAAAAGCCTAGCCTAGTAGCTATAGTAAAATAAAAGAGTTAAGGATATAATTACTATAGCCTAATAGGCCTAATACTAATAAAGGGTAAGTTATATAAACTATAACCTATAAATTATAACTAAGGTAGCAAAGGAATAATTCTAGGTTATAGCTAAGGAGAGATAAAGCGCCTAGGAATAAGTAGTTTATAAGGCTTTTTTTAATTACACTAGCTTTTAGGCCCTTAAGAAATAAGCTAGGTTAAGAAGCAAACTCCTACTAAATACTTAATAAGTACTAATACTTCTTTATAAAAAAGAAAAGAATACCTAGGAGGTAATAATATATAATATAAAAGTAAAGGCATTTACTAAACACTTCTTCCTAGCCTTTAATATAAAACTAAATAATATTTTACTAAAAATAAATACCTACCTTAATTCTACTATATTCCCTAATAGTAACTACTTTAACCTAAAGGAAATCTAGTAAATTATTTAGTTTATAGCTAGCTAAAAAGCACCTAAAATTAATAAGATCCTAGTAGGGTTCCTTAAGGCCTATAGTAAACCTTTAGCTACTATACTTACTATACTTCTTAATACTTATTATAGGATTAGATATTACCTAAAACTATATTAAAAAAGTCTTATAATAGTTCTAAAAAAGCTAGGGAAATCCCCTATAAACCTATAAAAAGCAGGGGTATAGTGCCCTATTACTCTCTTAAATATTATTAGAAAAGTAATAAATATAGTAATAATAATATAGCTTATTAGCATTACTAAAAAGAGAGGGGCCTTACTTAAAATATAAATAAAAAACTAAGCTAAGAGGTTAATAAAATATACTCTTAGTATACTAAAGGAAGTAGTAAAAGTAATATAATATTATAGTAGTATTATATTACTCTTATAACTAAATATATTAGTAGCTTTTAATACTATTTATTAGTATAGGTTACTTTATATTATACTATAATAAGGCATCCCTAACTAGATAGTAGTATAAACCTAGGGGTTTACTATAAATAAAATAGTAACTCTTTTATTTAAAAACTAACTATTAAATAAGTATTTAATTAAAGCTAGGGTCCCTTAAGGCTTCCCTATCTTTCTAATTTTATTTTTACTTTATATTACACCCCTTTATAATAAGCTAGTATATATAAAGTTAATACTTACCTTAGGATTCTTTAATAATATAAATATTATTATATATAAAAGAATTATAAAGAAGAATTAAACCTACCTTAAGGCTATATAAAAAGTTTACTAAAAATAGTCTAAAAAGTCTAGCCTTAAGTTCTACCCTTAAAAGAGTAAGTTAATATACTTTATATATTATTACTACCCTAATACTACCTTAGTCTAACTTAGGACTATAATAATATAGCTAGTTTAGTTTACCTAATTCCTAGGGGTCTAGGTTTATTAAAAGCTAAGTTAAAAAGTATACTAAGCTAAGATTATAGCTAAGCTAAAGTAGTAATAACTTGCCTTTATATTACTTATAGTATTTATATAAGGCTATAGCCTTTATAAGGTAAGGTTACTTTATACCTAGGTTATTAAAAGTATAATTACTTATAGTATAAAATCCTATTATACTTAAGCTAAGTATGATAAGGTTATAAAAGGTATAGTAAAGGTGTATATAATTAAGTAAAATAAATACCTTTAGATTATTACTAAGGCCTATAAAGCTATATTACTCCTATTATTTAAAACTAAAGTAATTATCTCCTTCCTAAACCTTTATTTAAACTTTTATTACTAGAAATACTATAAATAATTAAAATTTAGTAGGATAGTAAAGAGAATATATAGTATATATATAGTAATAGTAACCTTACTTTATAACTAAAGGACTTATAAATAACCTAGATACCCCCTACTAGCTTATATAGTACTACTAAAAAAGCCTCCCCCTGCCTTTAATAATTTATTAGCTAAGAAAGAACTTAAGTAAGACTAAAAGAATAAATAATATTATAATAAAAATAATACTTAGGAGCGCTAATTATAATACACTCTTATAGTAATAAAACATAGCCTAAGCTTTTACTTTATATATAAAGTAATGCTTTTTTATAAAGTAATATAAAAGTATAAGTCTACTACCCTTATTTAAATATATATAAAGAAAATAAAGCTATAAGCTTTTTTATATAAAAAATATATACTAAAAGTAAACTCCCTACTCTACCCCTATAGGAATACCTTAGAAATACACTACTATATTATTATAAAATACCTATAATTTACTAAGCTTTAGCTTATTTATCTAAATTCTAGTCCCCTTTAGGACTAATATAAAGTAACTACTACTTTTAATAATTACTATACTACCCTTATTATAGCCTATTAGCTTATATAAATAAAATAGCTAGGATAATTTACCTTAGTAGTATATTTATATAAGGACTAGGAAGAGGTAAAGGCTATAAAGGTAAAGGGCTTTAGCTAAGAGCTAGTAAAGGCTAAGATAAACTAGGAAAATAACTACTCTTATATTATAATTATATAACTTAAGGATAATGCCTACACTAGGACCTTAGCAAATAAGCCCTAAGGAAGGGAGGAATAAGAGAGACTTAAACTAATTTACTTATATATAGCAAAATAAACCTAAAATAATAAAAAGGAAACTTTATAAATAAAAAAAATTAGCCCTAGCCCTATACCTTACCCTATCCCTGCCCCCTACCCTGCCCCTTACCCTAACCTCTCCTACCCTAGCTACTTTTAGGTAGGCGCTTATAAGAATGCTTTACTAAAGGGGGGGTCTTAGGCTTAGACTTATTCTAGTCCCCCCCTACCTACCTACTAGATATACCTTATACTAGAATAGTTTACCTAATAAAAGTAAGGTACTTTATATATTCCTATGCCTTAGAGTTACGCTTTACCTTTATATTTACCTAATATACTATTACTTTAGCTACTATTACTATAGCTACTTCTTTCTAGTATTAGATTACCTTAGACTTATTATAAGCCTGCCTCTTATCCTCCTCTACCTACTATTATACTACTTCCTATTATACCTTTAGTTTAGCTACTACTACTTTATAAATAGCTATATTAAATGCTAAGTAAAACTACCCCTTAGCTTACTAAACCCTTATTACTTTCCTTACTTTATATTTAGCTACTACCTTATTAATATTTATATCTTAGCACTAGCCCTTATTATAAGTAAATATTACTACTACCTTAAGTAAGTTAGTAATCTATTACTATACTACTAGGTCCTTATAGCATAAGAAAATTTCCTTTTTATAAAAATTGATATTCTTATAATATAAGGCTATTTTCTTTTAGCGCTAAGCTAAGTTACTTATAAAGAAGAGTAGGACTAGGGTAGCTAAGGCTATAATACTCTCTTAATTAATTACTTATATAGCCTTATTTTATAAGGTATTATAATATACTTACTATATATAAAGTTAGTAAATAACATAAGACCTAAATAAAGTTAGCTTTAGTAGTGTAAGGGACTTATATTAAAAGCTAGACTATTTTTTAATTACTTTCTTAACTTTAGTAGCTTAGTAATTATAGTATTATATATAATATTTTACTCTAACTAGTTTAGTTAAGCACTACTTAGGATAAGTTATAAGGATAAGGGAAATACTTACTTAATAATATTTTTTACTACTATAAGTGTATTTATAGTAGGAGCTACTAGGTCCTAAATAAATTAGCACTAGACTTATAGGGAATAATATTAGGATACTAACTTAGCTATATATAACACTAGGCATTAGGATCTTTATAATAATAGAAATATAAAAGATATAAACACTTATTATCTAGCTTATACTAAGGTAGGGTTAGTATTAGGGGAGGTAAGGGACTATAACTTAATAAAACTTACCTCTTATATAAGTATTAAATTAATTTTTAGTATATTTATATAATAAATTTAGAAGGAAGTAATATAAGAGGGGCAAGAGGCTAAACTAGGGCTAAAGGAGTTTATAACTTACTAAAAAACTACTAATATTAATAAGAAGGGAAAAGAGGTTAAAAATAGTAGGGGGACCTCCCCCTCTTATACCTAAAGGGGGGGACTAGCTAGATTAGCTAGATTACTTAATTACTTACTAAATTACTTACTCTAACCTAAAGAGAAAATTAATAATAATTTACTAATTATATAAGGCTATTTATAGGCCCTAGACTAGACCCCCTGCTTAGCTACTACTAAACCCTACTATAACCTTCTAGTTATACTAATTTTTCTAGACACACCCCTAATTTTTTATTTGCTTGCCTTACTTTTTTATTTATTTACCTTTACTAGTACCTAGTAATACTATAAGGCTAAGCTACTAATACTTACTATTACCTAGGTAAGTAATAACTAATTATAAGTCCCTTATAAACCTAAACCTAGACCTTTTTTAAGGTAATTTTACCTTCTATACATACTTCTAGTAACTATTACTAAGACTTAGCTAGTAAGCAGCGCACTCTTTATTTTAATTAGAACCTTAGCGGACCTAATAGGGTTCGCGTATAGCCTAATAAGCGCATATAAGTTTTCCTCCCTATACTAGGGTTTTTCCTATGTGAATTAGTAGTAGAAGTTCTAGATATTAGCCCCCTAGGGAGCTAACTAGTGTACTATAATAATAATAATAATAATAATAACTAAGTACTAATCCTTACTAGACCTAGCTATCTAAGCCTTAGGGCTATAGTGCTTATATATATAAATAGCTACCCTACTCCTATATATTACTAGCTAGTAATATCCTAGGCTAAAGCATAGGGGTAGCTTACTTACTTTTATAAACTCTTATATTACTATTATATTAGTATTAGTATAGTAGCCTAGCGCTACTTAAATAAGTTTAGTATTCTTTTTTATATTTTAATATATAACTTATATTATATAAATTAAACTAAATTTTAGGTACTTAGTATATTTAAAGCTATTATAAGGGTGCTAGGCTAGCTAAAAAAGCCCTTAATATTACCTTAGGTAGCTTTATTTAAGGAAGGCAAGGCCTATAGCCTAAATAGTCTACCCCTATAGCTAGCTACCTTTTTTTATAGTAATTTTTCTTTAGTAAGGGAGCTACTAGCCTCCCTTATATATTCCTTACTAGGTAATAGTTTAGTACTTATTAGTAAGTAAAACTTAATTAGTAATAGCTTAGTAAAGGTAAGGGGTTTAAATATATAAAAGGCTTTTACTTTATTTTATACTTCATTTATAACTAAGTAGCTATAAGACTATATTAAGTATAGTTTCTTATAGTTAATATATTTAGCTTTAGTTTTATTTTTCTTAGCTAGGTAGTTATCTTTTATTAGGTAGCTAGTGCTTATATAGTAGTTATATTAAGGGACTACTTTATAATATACTATAATATACCTAAACTTATAGCACTTAAAGTATTAATAAGGGTTTAGTGCCTTATTATAAGGTTTAGTATTAAAAATCTTTGCCTTATAAACTACCCTAAAGTAGTATAAGTAATTTACTATTTTAACTTTATTAATTCTAATAATAAGTAGTGCTTTTATTATAATACTATAAGGTTTTTATATTATAATTTTAATAAAACTAAGGCTATTTGCTTTCTTAAGCTAAGTAAAAAGACTTTTATAATATTAGTTCTTTACTATAAGGAATTCTTTAATAATAATACTAAAAATATAATAGCTTAGTATTACCCTTTTACTAAAAGTATTTTTTACTTAGGTTAGGTTTTTAGTATATTTCTTTAAAGTCTTATAAAATATTATAATTATATTACTACTCTAAAGGCATTAGGCTACTACTACTACCTTAGTACTAAGGGCTTAGTTAGTTACTATAACTATTTTATTTAGGGATTATTTAGCTAATACTTTAGCTATATTCTTAATAATAACTTTTTAATATACTCTTAAAAAAACTAATATAATAGTAGTTTAGTTTACTAGTCTAGTAATAATATTTATAATTAGCACTTTATTTATAATAATAAAAGCCTATATTAAGGCTACCTTAAGGATATTACTAATAGCCTTTTTAATTACTTTTTTACTTATTTTCTTAAGATTCTTTTTAGTAAGGCTAGAAAGGGTATTACCTAAGGCAGCTATATATTTAGTATATATCTTTACTATATTAATAGCCTAAAGGACTACTTTTTATACACTTTTTAGTAATACTATTAAATAAGGTTAGTAATTTTCTTATATTCTTCTTTTAGATAATTTAAAATTATATTTTATATAAGTACTAGTATAGTATTACTTTAGATTCCTATTATATACCCCCCTTTACTTATATTAGGGTAGTAATAGCTTTAAGTAAGCTTATAATTTTTATTATTAATATTTATTAGTATTTTATTTACTACTATGCCTACGCTTTAGTTATAATACACTATTAAAAGGTAAGGTAAATAAATATAATAATTTTAAATCTAGTGTTCTTTTTTATTTTAAAGGCGGTTTTATGTTAGTATAGTAGTGTAGGCGAAATTACAAAAAGTTTTAGGAGTTTAAAATTTAATATAAGAAACTATATTCTTTTATTTATAAAAAATATTAATTTATAAAGACTAAGTAAGAAGCTTATAGTAAAGTACCTAGGACCCTATAAAATTATTAAGTTAATTAGAAATCACAGGTTAGCTTACTAAATAAAGCTCCTATAAAGCACTAGACTTTATAATATTTTTTATATCTTAAACCTAGAATTATATAAGGGAGATTTATAAAGCATACTAGTAGTAATATAATAAGTACTTTTTTTTATAAGAGAAGATTCTTTATATATTATAAAAGGAATTATTACCTATAAGCACTAGGGAAATTAATAAAAGTACCTTGTTAAATAGGAAGGTTATAATAACTTAAAGAATATATAAATATATTACTATAACTTTATAAATCTATAAGTCCCTTGGGAATATAATTAAAGAATTCTTTAAGAGAAAGCTAGGGTATAGTAATAAGACTAAGAAATAAGGGGGAAGAAAGATAGGAAGTAGTAATATTATAGGTATTATAAGGGGTATATATAGATTAGAAGTATTAAAAATTTTTAGATTATTTTATAATATTTAAATTAGGTAATACAAAGGGAACCTTCTATAACTAAGATAGTTATAAGTAACAAGGGTTACCCTATTAGGACTAGAAAGCTACAAGGTTGCCTTAGGCTAATAAGGTTTATTTGTATAAGCAAGCTTCTATTAGACTTGCGTTATATAATAAGGTTATTTGCTACATATAACTACTAGACTTATAGCAAAGACCTAGAGGTATATAATACTTATAATTATATAAGTACAGACCCCTAACTAGATTAAATAGAAGGGGGCAAGAATTAAGACTATTACCTATTGCTACATACCTTCGAATAAGCCGTGACTTCCTTAATCTTTTACTCTAATATCCCTAACCTATTCATAACAATATATATATTATTTTTATTAATAAACTAACTTAAGCCCTCTAGGGTTTATAACCTTAGTTATAACGACTTTAAGAAGTTTAGTAAAATCTTTAATAAAAAGTATAAGGCTAGTAAGGTATTTTATTTTCGTATACGAAAGAAGGCTTTATGCCCCTACCTTAGTTTTATAGTCTAGTATAATACTAATAAGAAACTTAAAGGCTATATAATCATTAATATAAGACTAGTAAATAGCATTACTATTCCTAATATATATTCCCTTTTTAATTAAGGTAATATTATAAGAAATGCTTATAGAAAGGCCTAAATTACCCTTTTTAATATATTTAGCTTCTTTAACTAGCTTTTTATTTAGAAGAAGCACTAAAATAAGATAGCTATTTTATCTAAGTAAGGAATTAAGATATTCTATATTATAATATAAGAATATAAGAACTTGCCTATATATACCTAGTATTTTATAAATAAGTTATTTCTATAAGTATTATGCCTTTATTTATATATATATTAATAATATTACTATTTTCTC
>SRQA01000692.1:0-17924 GCA_018360365.1 Claviceps citrina | reverse complement strand
TTTTTTCTCCCCGGAAAAGTCCTGATTTGGATCTTCGGTATCACCGGGCGGGCTCCCTCGAAAGGGGGAGTCTGGTGCTACGGCTGGACATTTTTCAACACGGTAAGAGCGCCGACTTGTCCACCCACCCACCACTCGGCTCGGGAGCGATGCTCGTATCCGCGCGGGCCGCCTAACGGTGCGACGATAACGTATCTCGGCGAAGAAGAGAGGATCCCCCCAACTTCGTTTGTCAGTGCAGGTGAGAGAGAATGAAGAGGAATGTTTTGCCATGCTGTGTTGTTCATACCCCCTGACAGCTGCTAACATTGAACAACGATCAGGGCGGCGAGCTAGCAGGTATTCCACCCCTGCTGATTTCACTACTTTTTTTTTACTACTTCTTTCTTGGCCAACCCACACCGTGCTTGTCCATCGTTGTGCCCTTGTTCCGTATCCTGTCTTGAGCTGTCCTGTCTTGCCTGGGGTTATACACGCCGCCTTCGGCCAACGATTGTATTTCACTCGACGTGTTCCTCATGTTCTTTTTCTCCCCGTCGCTCTCAATATACAAACGCTTTTCCCCCCTGCTTTTCATTCTCTCTCTCTCTCTCTTTTACCGAGCCCAAGACAAACCTCCCCTCCGCCACCCCCTATCTTCATTAACAGGGCATATCCTTGCTCACCGACACCAGCCAGGGGCTATGTGAGCCCAAAGCCCAAGTTAAGTTTGCCTCTTGTTGGTGAAAAATCGCTGACTTTTGTCTTGGAGTGATTTCGAACCCACGTCGCTTGACCTTTCTTTTTTTTTTTGGCCCCCATTCGTAAGCCACATACGGGCGGAGCACACACACAGAGAGAGAGAGAGACATTTAAAGTAAGAAGGAAAGAAAAAAAAGTCTAACCTACCGCATGCGGAAGCCACGACGGAAATAAAAAAAAGAAAGCAAAAAAAAAAAAAGGGGGGGGGGGGGCATGACGAAGCGCAAAAGAGCAGAGATTGGGCACATGTCGCACGAGCCCGAGTTTTTCCTCTCCTTTCATCCACCTTTGCTCAATACCTCGGGCTTAATCATATTATTAGCGCCCGTGGTGCGATTGTCTTGAGCATGCATTTCGTGTACTTGCGTGGGCTTCATTTGAAATTCATTCCGTGTCCAGTTCACAAATGACGGGGCTAATCAACCAACGTGTTTCTGCCCGTTCACATAGATTACCCCGGCAGACCCGGCAGAGTATACACCCTTGTGCTACTACGATCACTTGGTCATTTCAGACGGGTACATGAGAATTATGCGCGCAACAATCAAATTGTGCCAAAAGTCTCCTTGGACTTGATACGGGGCCATGAGACTAGTAACGTGTTATTGATGGGAAAGGGCTATTTATAGGTACGATAGGTACCTACGTATCATGTATGTATACCCGTTGGAATGTACACTATTGATCCAAAGCTGGCACTTTGTGGCACGACAAGCATGCAGCGGTTGCACAAGCAAGCCGTTATAGCGACAAGGAGAAAGGTGCTTTGGTGAGAATTGAATTATAATCTATACCATATACTAGGTGCCTGAGACAGGAGTACTTGGCCCGTTTGTTTACACGTACACGACTATGTCCACGCGTCCTTATTGAAGAAATCTTTTTTGCAGCCCCAGAATCCTATAATGACGCTCCAATCGCCAAACATGAATGCCTCTCCCGACATGCGTTGGTTGACGGGGGGGCATGAATTTATGAGGCCGTTGGCCGCCATGCCGATTTCGGCGAAGCTGGCGAGTACCTTGGGTTTGTCGCTCTACATGACCAGAAAGAAGGGAGGCAAGGGGATAGGGGGCTCGTGTCAGCCAACGCTTCGATGCCAAAAAAAAAAAAAAAAAGAAAAAAAGAAAAAAAGAAAAAGAAAAAGAAATAGGGGGGAGGGGGGGGTGGTTCGGAGAGAGGGCATGGGCAGGCACGACGTACATCATTGCACCAGATGATGGAGGCATCGAAAGAGCAGCTGACCTTGGAGCAGGCTCTGGGGCCGGCCTCGGCCATCGGATGCCGGTCCTTGCGGACTTTGTACAGGTACTGGACGCCTCCCATGGCCTCGTTCACCGCGTGGCGCGGGAGCGGCAGGTTGCACATGATATTCTGGAACCTCATATAATTGGGAGGTGGTATATATATCCTCCTCTCGAGCGTCCCGGCGGCCAGGGAACCGGAACCGGAACCGGACTCTTCGTCGGGAGAGGCGGCGGCGGCGAGGGCCGATTTCTGCGCCCAGGCCGGGTAGTGCTTCTGCATGTAGGCGTCGACCTGCTGCACGGTGCCGTTGACGACGACTGTCTCGTTGCTTCCCGGCGCGATGGGGACGGTCCACGAGGGGACGAACATGCGTGTGAATGGGGCGCGTGGCAGCGCCGCGGCCGAGACGGGTGCCTAGAGTTTTTGATTTCGGCTTCTTGTTAGAGGGCGTGATGGGAGGAGGGTGGGAAGTTGTTTTGTTCGGACGTGCCCAGTGTGGCAGCCAGTCTCTCCGAAGTCTTATGATCCGGGGGGGGGGGATTCGTTCATGTTCGTACCACGAGTGCAATGGCGCCCAGGAGCGAGGCAAGTCGCGCGAGCTTCATGTTTTTTTTTCTTCTTTTGTCTTCTTCTTCTTCTTCTTCTTCTTCTTCTTCTTCTTCTTCTGCTTTCCTTGGAGAAAGCTGGTTCCGATGAACAGTCAAGTCGTGAAGGGTAGATTGGCCGAGAAGTGACACGGACTGGACTGGATGGATGGCGGCAAACGTAATGGGGGCGGGAAGCAACAGAGTGGGATGGGAAGGACGGCGATTTATAGATTTACAAATTTTTCAGATGGATGGATTTACATATTCTTGTAGCTGCGGATTTTATAGACTTGCAGAAGCTGTAGGTTCGTATACTCTGTCCGGCCCATGCTAGTTTCCCCCCCCCAGGGCGACTCCTTCCCGACCCGAACCTCTAGTCCCGGCACCACCGGGCGTCACGTAAACCGCAAACTCCAAAGCGTCGCAGCCGTCCCGGCCCGCGTCGAAGCTTGTTCCCATGCATGGCCCAAGAACGAGAAAGGAATCCATTCATGCATAGCGGCATGCTTCCAGAAAGCACCGAACAAAAAGCAGCCGGCTCGAAGTGTGGGAAAAAAAAAAAAAAAAAAAAGTCCAATCCTGAAGGCAAGTTCGTCATCAGGTAAGTATACCCTCACCTCGGTCCCTACCTCGTGTCTCGTGTGCCTTGTCCAAGACGGGGCAGGGCAGGGCAGGGCAGGGCAGGGCAGGGCAGGGCAGGGCAGGGCAGGGCAGGGCAGGCAGTGTGCCTCACCTCAGGATCACGTTTGTCGTCTCGCTTTGGACGTTTTTTTGTTTCCGAGGGAAGGGGGAGCAAAACTAACACTATAGACGGACGGACAGACAGACCCGACGCAGAGACAGGAAAGGCAAGACCGTGCAATTTCCATGGACAGGCAGGCAGGCAGGCAGGCAGACACGGAACCAGACACCCAAAATGCCAAGACGGTACAAACACAAAAAATCGCAAAAGATTCACATTCGAATTCTATCTCAAATTCAAATTTTATCTTCAACCTCAAAGTCAACCTCAAATTCAGAAAGAAAAAAAAGGAATTCATCAGTACATGGCACCCAGTCCCAAGTGGATTCCCCCCCAGACTCCACCCCCCAGTCCCCCAGGGCCCAGGCCCACCAGACCCACCAGACCCACCCCGGCCCCAGCTCCGGCTCTCGCTCGTCCGCCCGCCCCACCCCACCCCGCCACCAACCTAAAGCAGAGAGGAGGGGGGTCCCGGGGTACGGTTGGTGTGGTTTTCTTTTCTCCCCGTCAATAGTCATGGCCTTCCGAGGAATGTAATGTCTTGGGGAAAGAAGAACACAAAGAAACAAAATAGATGGATGAATACATCAAGGGAAAACAAAGGACGATCCCGTGCTCCTGAGAAAAAAAAAAGAAAAAAAGAAAAAAAGAAAAAAAAAAAGAAGAAGAAGAAGACAACACGTGATTATAACACGTGCATTTTTTTATTATGATTTTTTTTTAGAGAAAAAGTAAATATAGGAACTATATAACACAAAAGGGCCAATCAAGTAAGCAACCAGAGAAAAAGACGTGTTCCCAATTCCCAATAAGCGCTTCCAAGGATATTGCCGGAGAGAAGGAGAAAGAGGGCCGGGGGGTGTGCGGTGCACGCTGCACAGGGGGTGCGGGAATGCAAACCAAGCAGATTTTGTCCCAACTCCGCCTAGCTAGGTAGGTACCTACCTGCCTACCTACCTAGGTAGGTACCTAGTACCTACCTCGTAGCCCAGTAGCCCACTGCCCACTGCTCACTGCCCACTGCCCAGTAGCCGTAGCTTGACCCTCCTCCCTCCCCGTCGCAAGAATGACGCATCTATGCGCCGCGAGTGAGACGGAAATAGAGTGCCCGCAAGCCCGCACCGCAAGCCCGCAACCGTGGGAGGTCCCCCAAAAGAATCATGCAATAATCATAATGGAGAGAAAAAGAAAAACCTTCCCCTTTCGTGTCATGCAGCCGACTTGGCTTATGCGCACCCCCCCCTTTCTTCATTCATTCATCCACCATTCATTCCTTCATTCACATTCTAGCACATCACCGACACGGACATGGACTTCTTCACGCACATGGACATCGTGGAAAGGCGACTTTCAGCCTCGGTGGAATGTGGCTCCTCTTCGCGCAACGTTGTACAATCCAGGGGTTCACATGCACTGCACTGACTGACTGCACTTCGCGTTGGAGAGTCTGTCGCAAATCTCTCGTGTCCCTTACGCCTCAAGAGTAATGTGCCTCGTTGCCCAAACCCGTTTGGAACCCCGTTTGTTCCCAGAGATAATCCAAAAAAAAAAAAAAAAAAAAAAAAAAGGAAAAAAAAGGAAAAAAAGAAAAGAAAGAAAAGAAAAAGATACCCAATAAAATCCAAACTCAATGACCAATGCCCAAACACCCAGACCGGAGTGACCTTGTCTTACCCATGCCCGACCAGACCTATGCACATAAAGAAGCATCCAGTGGCCCTGTCAAATGTCCAAGAGAGAAAAAGAAAAGAAAAGAAAAGAAAAGAATCCTGTCTGGAGCCAGTCGCCCATGCCCGGCGATTGGCAGCCCTCTCACCACTCTCACCATGAGTGGACGTTCGCACTGCCGCCAAATCTTTTTCCTTTATCAGTTCTGTCTCCATGACAGCAAGCCCGGCCCCTGTATTCGATGCAACCAGTATGAAATGCAAAAACCAAATGTGAGAAGAAAAAGGAGGAAGAATAGAAAGAAGAAAAAATATCATGTAGTCCCCCCGTTGAAACGCCGTCGTGGCATCCGGCATTTAAAAAGACGCCTCCTCATTTCCCGTTCCCGTATCGCAATTTCTTCGTAGACAATATAACCACATCTCCTGCTTCCCCTTCCTGTCAGAAAACTACAGGAAAAGTAGCATCATCAGAAAGTCGAATCCGTTTCCCTTTGCCGTCAAAGACACCCACCCGCGGTGCGCCGTAGTCCTCTCCCTCCCCCCTTCCCCGCCAAAAAAAAAAAAAAGGGAAACCAAGTAAACTGTACACCTGTGTCCATCCTAACGCGTGATATCGTGCAAAAAGCCGAGGACTGGGCTTGGTGAGCTCTAAGTTTCTTTGTCGATGGGGGATCGATCATCTTCGCCCTCGCCCGCTCGATCTTGAGAGTTGTCAGCAGCGGCAGCTTCAATGCTCTTGTTCTCGCAGCCCTTTACAAGGCGATGTCTCTATACAGTGCAATGGCACGTTAGCAAGTGCGTCAATCATGCGAGCAGAGTGAAAGAACAAGGCATAGTGAAGGGGTGGTGGAGTGGTGAGGGCTGGCTACCTTGAGCGCGTCTTTGCGCGAGAAGCTTTTGCTGCAAAACGAGCAAGGGAACGGCTTAACGGCCAGGTGAATTCTCTTGTGTCGTTTCAGATCATGATTTCGGCTGAATGACTGTGTGCATTGATCGCACTTGAACGGTCTCTCCGACTGTGCCGGCGGCTGCGTGTGATGA
This sequence comes from Claviceps citrina, assembly GCA_018360365.1. Taxonomy (NCBI): domain Eukaryota; kingdom Fungi; phylum Ascomycota; class Sordariomycetes; order Hypocreales; family Clavicipitaceae; genus Claviceps; species Claviceps citrina. The sequence goes on along the minus strand of SRQA01000692.1, from coordinate 11,895 downwards.
CCACCGTACAGCATCTGGTGGCCGTACCCTGGCGGCACCCCCATCGCTGGAATCATGGACAACTGCGAGCCGGGCTGATGAATATTCGACATGACGGGCCCGTTCATGGACGTGAGTGGTTGATAGGATCCAAAGGAACGATACGATCCTGAAGGCGGAGCCATGGCGGCCGAATGATGGCTCATGCCTCTTGGGCCGGAACTCGCCCCAGCAGGTGATGACAGTTGGTGACCAGCATATGCTGAGAAGCTTGCTTGCTGTGACGTGGACGATGCGGGATAATAGCTCGAGTTGCTTGAGGCTCTCGAATGGGAATAAGGGTCAACCGGGGCCGGAGCGCTGGTCGATGCATGAGATTGCGTTGAATTCAGCATGCCACCGTGCGGCCCATGACCCGACGACATGCCGTGGCCGTCGTGGTGACCGCCGTTTCCGCCTCCCGAGATGGAAGTTTGGAATGGCTGCTGCACGCTGTTGTAAGGTGGAGGAGGTAGTCCTTCACCGCCAGTGGCGGGAGATTGCGAACTTCGTGGGTTGCCGAAACTCATTTGCTGTTGTTGCTGGGAGAATATCGAGGATCGGCTGCCATAATGCTGGTCTGGAGATGCCGGTCCAACGTTGTAATTCGAGCTGCCTGTTGTTGGCCAGTTTCCGTGTAGTTGGGCTGCGCTGTACGTATACTGCAAGTTGCCTTGTGCTTGCGAGCCCTGAGAGCTGGTCGTGTTTACGTTAGAAAGGCTCGGGCTGAGGCCCTCGCTAGCTCCTGGAGAGGAGGTCAGAGGGCTGGACGGCAAAAGACCATACGGAGACGAGGGACGATGGGTAAATGGAGCCATACTGGGAACTTCAGAATTTGGAGGTGGCAGAGAAAAGGAAGGCAGCGAGCCTGCCGCTGGCCGTCGTGATGAAAAACTTGATGCATCCATCATATATCATATATCAATACCAGCGGAGATGTCCGTGGTACGTCTTTGGATGCAAGATTTTCCTCTTTCCTTCTTTTTTCTTTCTTCCTTTTGAAAAAAAAAAAAAAAAAGGAAAAATGAAGGATTGAAACGAAATGAAAACCAGGAAAAAAAGGACAAAATCGGCCAAAGGAGCAAAGATCGTTTCGTCGGCTATCGTCGTCGCAAAGGCGAAAAAAAATATCTATGTCAGCCACAAATTCTGCGTGCTGACACCCGGCACCGAGAGCTGTGGTCGGATCCGTGGTGATTGATGACGCCACAGAAAGATGGATGAGCTCGGGAAGGAGGGGGGGGGGGGGGGGGGGGGGGGGGGGGGGGGGGTTCGAGCGATTGTTCCAGTCGAAACAGGCAAGGCAAGGCGAATGGTCGAGGATAAAAGTGTACAAGTCTCCAAATGAGAAAGAAAGAGGAAAATAATAATAATAATAATGAATTGAATGAATGGTGAAAGAGAGCCCGTTGCCAAAAGCAAGTTCCGATGTTAAGACGAGCAAGTCGAAAGGCAAAATGCGTAATGAGCTGCTGGTGGTGGGCTCGGAAATGGAGATGGGAGATGGGACGGGTGTTCACAAACAACGAATCTGAACACCGGGGGTGTGTCTGGTGTGTGTGCGTGTGTGTGTCTTGTGTGTGCGCGCGTTGGTGTGTGTTGGTGTGTGTGGATGCGAGTGCGAATGCGTGAATGCGTGTGGGATAGGTGGAAGGAGCGACACACAAATAGAGCGGCGGGCTAAGTTTAGCAAGAGCGTCCAAGACAAACTCTACTTAGTATGGCGCGTGTCGAAGTCTGAACAGGATGCGCCACCAACGATTTTGACGGCGGCAAGACGGTCTGGTCTGCAAGCAAGCGGGAAGCGGGAGTCGAATCCCAAGGCCGTCGAGCGACCGTAGTCAGACGAGATGTCAGCTGCGGGCGCGAAACAAGGGCAAACTCGATCTCTCTCTTGCTCCCCGATTTTGTCTTTTCTTCTTCTTGCACCTGGCGCCCTGGTTTCTGCCCTTGCTCTCCTGCCCTTGCCTGTCCTGCTCGCGCGCACACAACAGCGACGACACAGATCGAGAGAGCCGGCTGTCCGGGAACGGCGACAAATCCACGGCGGAGCGCTGCAAAGAGTGGTTCGCAATCGTACCGTCTTGGGGGGAGGGAGGGGCTGAAATCGCCGGCGGATCCTGGTCCCGGGCTCGACGGAAGTGGGCACTTTAGACTTGGGACGGAAAAAAAAAAAAAAGCACAAGAGAGTCGGGGAGCCAAGCCAAAGCCAAGATGAAAGCGTGGTTGAGCCCAGTTCCCGACCAAGACAGAGGCCCCAAGTCGCCTCTTGATTGATCCTTCTTCTTCCTCACTCGTCTCCCCAGAAAAGCCCAACACCGGTGGACCGAAAATCAATTGTTTGAGGCGGAACAAGGACGGGGCTTTGTGTCGCCGCCTTGCGAGTCGTCAGGCCAAGATTGAACTCCAAAAATGGTGTCTCAAATCCACCCGTGGGGAGGGAGGAGGGAGGAGCGGGGGGGGGGGGGGGGGGGGGGGGGGGGGGGGGGGGGGGGGGGCGCTGGTACAGGAGTTGTCAACGGAATGCTCTGGTCAGAAATCAAGAGTCGAGATCGGTAGACGACGCGCGTTGTGACTGTAGACTGTAGCTGTGACCACGATGGCGAGCGACAAACACACACAAGACGATGCAAAAAGCACAATCTTGTGTCGTAGCGATGACGGGACGCTGCAAAGTCCAAAGCGCACGTTTTCAATTCATCCACCAAAACGGCTTGCTTTTGTTGTCGGGAGTCGCTGCGTCGCTGCGTCGCTGCGTCGTTGAGTCGCTGTTGTTGTCCAAAGATGCTGGATGCAAGCCTCGTTATACGATGCGTAGAGCAACCCAACGTCGGAGCTTTTTTTTTGGAGGGGGGGGGTCGTCAAAAACACTCGTTGACCAAGTACCAAGTCCTCCTGGCTTGATACGAGATGGTGGGGGGGGGGGATGAGTCTTGGTTGACACAAGGGATATCCCAATCGCGGTCGTCAAACTTTCTGTCAGCACTCGATGATGCCAAGATCTCCTCTCACTGAAGAGAGGGGGGTAAATAGGAAACTCTTGGTATCGCTGAGAATCTATCCAGGACGTCGAGCCGGACAATCTGTATGCCGGGATAAGGTTTGGTCGATCTTTGGGCACCTTGAAGCAAGGAGAAAAAAACAAAGTCGCTTCTGTCTGTGCGAGAGGCGTAATGCGACAATGCCTCTATTTGCCTCGGATCGAGTCCAAAGGGAGGGAGGAAGGGAGATGGGCAGCCAGAAAGTGTGTAGAGTCCAGGGAGGCCGAATCGTGATTTTTCTTCTGGGCGTCACACACAATGTATATATCTCTGCTCACCCTCCCAAGCTGAAGTTACCAGGTTCCTAGGTTCCCAGGTTCCCAGGTTCCCGAGTCCCCACGAGTCGATGGACATACTCCGTCCAGTCCGTACCCCGTAACTCCATCATCCTGGCTCACCACTTTTTTTCGCTGGTTTTTTTTTTTTTTTTTTTTGGACCGGTACAGGCCAAGGCCAGGCTAGCCCCTGCCCCCCCTTTTCCCCCGGAACGCGGTGGTACACACAACCACCGACACAGACATACATGAGAATGGTTGCTGGGAAAAGTGAACTGGCAGCCAGGCAGAGGGACTGGTTGACTGCCTGACGACGACTGCGCGCCTAAAGGTCCAGAGGCCCGCTTCCAGGACACTCGAGGGTGTGCGACCTTTGTCTTAGCGTCGTCGATGGGACTTTGGGGCTTCCGACGGGTGGTCAAGTGTCGAGATACAGCATCCCAGCAGGGCCAGCACTGCTGATGTCCAGAACGTCCAGCAACCACTAGAGAGACTACTGCTAACTAGCTCCGAAGGGCTGAGCAGACAAGACTCAGCGATGACGGACCCAGCTGGCAAAGCTGGCAAAGCTGGGGCGTGCCACAAGGTGGACCGGGAAAAAGAAAAAGGAAAAAAAAAAAAAAAAAAAAAAAAAAAGGGGGGGGGGGGGGGGGGGGTGTGGAGGCAAAGTCTCGAAAAACTGGGATGGTGGATCCCGAAGTCCTGGTGTGTGTGCGAGCGTGTCCGCTGCTTGCACTCGCACTCCCCGTCTTGCACAGAAGTCCCCGGCGAGGTATTTGCGCGTAGTCTGAAGTGTGATGCATTTTGTATGCCATGATTACGGTGTGTCCAAGTTCGATGCGTCCGTTTCGTTTTTGGATGGAACCACTTTTGAGCTCGTGTACATGGTCCGGCGACTGGGTCCGGAATCCGATTCACAGTCGACCTACACCAACCTGGTGGGAAAGGCTCGGCTTCGCTTTTCTGCTCATACACATCGTCTCAGCTCTTTGGAGAGGAGCAATGCCTTCGTTCGTTCTTCGTTCCGACGCCCAAGCCAGCACGAGAGAGAAGCCGCGCTGAGCATCATGGTTTTTGCACTTGAAATCGGTCGAGCGACCAATCAAAGTTCGGTGCTCTCACACGGTCATGGTCCCTCTTCGCGTTGCCGAGTCCTGGCCACTGCAAGCGTCGAAACGTATTGTGGGAGACTCTTTGACTTTGACTGCTTTCCAGAGAATGCTATCGGGTCGGAATGGCTGGAATGAAGAATCATGACCCTCGCCCCCCCCCCTTCTTTCTGGTCCGTGGTTTGTTCCGTGTAATATGTGTATGCACTCGGATACTTTGCTCCCGGAGTATGAATGCAGGTGAAAGTGCGTGCACATTGTCTTCTCCTTCTTCTTTTCTTTTCTGCGCGTACGCACGAACCAGGGTTCGACATGAAGCCATGCCTCCCCGACTTGCTTTGTCTTGGACCGTGTCTCTACATCAAAGGGGTCCAAGTGTCCAGCTGAACCTGAGAGGCCAATTCTCTGCGTGAGTCGTATTATGCCGTGTCATGCTGCCCCTTCTGCCCCTTCTGCACCTTAGGTACCGAGCAATCGTTTCAAAAATCCCCTCCTTCATTATTGTATCTCTCCCGTTCACGCTGTGCCTTTGTCGCCCATGTATGTGTTTGGTGCCGGACGAAGAAGCACTTTTCTGCCCGGCCATGGGCTATATTCAGCCACCCTCCCTGCCTCCTATTGTAATCGACGATAGCGTGGGAAAGAGGGCCAGCCGGTGCCGATCCCGGGGCAGCCATCACACTCACACGAAACGAGGGGTGTGTGTCGTTCGACAAGGTACTCTGACACTGACGCCGACTCGGGCATGGCCGGTTTGTCTGTAGAATGAATTTAACACTGCATCCTGGACCGACCAGGAAGCACTCCATCAGAACGCATCGTTCTACACGCTCCTCAGCAGTCATCATGGATCAACTCGTCGCGCTTTTCTTCGGACAGGGGCACACAAAACGACCTCGAAATAAAGTGACAGCGCTCGATGAGTCTCAGTGAGTATCCAAGGGCCATGTCAAGCCCTCAGCGTTTGAAGACTTCAAATCGCCTAGTTTAGGCCACTTCGGGCCAAGCCCAGCTGTGAAAACAGTAAACGATTGGTGATGACCCCCCTTTTTTAGTATTATCAAATCCAGAGGCGAGCGCTCTTGCGTGGCCGGCATTGTCTGTCACCACAAAAGCTCAAAGGCGATTGAGCTTGTTCATAGTCAAATCAAGAGGCATTTTGTCAGTGGCCCGTCTCTGTATCCAGGCTCTGCCCCAGGTAAGTACTTTCGTTGAATCATGACTGCACTTACAGTAGCCACCTGAACTCGCCAAGCTTCAAACTTGAGATATTGCTTCTTTTCAAAGAAGGCTGTATTCTCGCGGACGTTATCAACAGGCCCGTCGCGGACTGCCAGCTGTGAGGAGTTGCGATTTTGAAAAATCTTGCAATGAAACCGAGTATATCCACCCACCACGAGTCCAAATACTTTGTCCAAATCAGCACAGTTATTTCTTGCATCCGGTTGATGCCGTCTGGGCTTCTGTGCGACCAAGCTCAGCAATGTTTGGAGTAAAAAGAGGTAGCAAACTTGCTCGGCTTGATGAAGTATTCTAGTGATTCGTAAAACCTGCTTGGTGTTGTGCCTCCACACACACACATTCACACACACTCACACACCAACAAGTCAGGTCAATCATCGCATCTATGTCATCCTGTTACTGGAGTACGCACCTGTGATATGTCTTGGGAAACAATAGGAGGACCAGAGACGAGTGCTTCCAAAAGACTCGGTGGATCTTGACAACCTTCCTTTTAGTCATGGGTGGAGCAGAGATAGTTGGCATCCTCTCGGCATCGACGTCGCGCTTTGGATAGCGTGTTTTGATAGGTAGGTAGATAGGTAGGTAGGTAGGTAGGTAGGTAGTTTGGTGCAATCACAGACACACGCCCCCCCCCCCCCCCCCCCCCCCCCCCCCCCCCCCCCCTTTCCTCTTGACACTTGTCGATGCGTCCAACAAGACCCCACGCAAAACAAAAAATCACTCGAATGATCCACAAAGAATGAATTTCGGCTCAAATGTGTATTTTGCTTCCTCTGTATAAAGCATCAAGCCCAAGGGGGGTCCTGGTCAGGAGGTGTGCATGTCCGCATCACAATTCAAAGGCCGTCTGTGTTGTGACCCGTCACTCCTCCAAGTATTGCGTTGAAATTCGGGCACTGTACAGAGGATCAGCGAGCCAATACTAAACACTTTGGTGGCATGACTCGCTCTCGAATCGTCCCTTGGAAGCATTTCTCCACCAACATCAGCAGCAGCTATGATCGAAGCACTTCCCAGTGATTGGGCCCGACCTTTGACATCGCTCCGGCCTTTGCGTCCCGTCTCTGGTCTGCGTCTGTCGTTTGACAAACATCCTTGTTCCAGGTCCGATGCTGCGATGTGTAAAGCAAGTAGTCGGATAATGGAAAAAGAGACATCTGCCACAGGCCGGATGGAGAAAAAGTGTGCAGCATGAGCCCTGGCTCAATGCTGCAGGAAGCTAAATAGATCTATGTCCCATGTAGGCGAAGAGTCCCGATCACTCAAGACCACATGGATGAACTCAGGATCAGCGGCCAACATCAAGTCTCCAGTGGGAGAAACAGGTATGGAATAAAGCTGCTAGGAGAAGTCATGCCTCCAACGCTCTCCAGACTTGGTTTTCCTGGGTCGGTGGTCGGTGGTAGCCGGTCAAAGACGTTATGGTATATTCCGCCATCTTGGAGCATTTGACATGCGCCTCCGTGCCTCTCCCGTGAGCGCTAATCGGGGGGGAATGGCACGATGCTAGCCGTCAGCGCGTTCAGTGTTTAGTTTCCAACGGTCGTGTCGGGGAAGAGGCGTGCAACGAGCGAAACCGCCTAACAATCCAGACTGCCCCCTTACAGCCACCCCTTCCATCATGAGCAGAGTATCACAAGGTCACCTCTGTTATCGCATCTCTGCCTGTCGATGTCCAAATCCAAACGTACCAGACCGATCAAGTGACTTGTGTAGAATGCAAGCCTGTGGGGATGCGTAATGGATGGTTTTCATGCGGGTAAAGGGATAGGACCTGGGGGGGGGGATTCCGTGCGTCTGTTGCCAATGTGGACTACCTGACTGACTATGCGTGTATACACGTTGTACACAGGACGCAATGAGAATCGAGAATGTCAATGTCAGTCAAAGAGAAATACCCCGAAGATCGAGGCTTTCTTTGCGGGGTTGCTGTGAGCCTGTGATGCACCCTCGCCGCTCGGCACCCGGGTTTTCGCAGTTGGCGAATTCGTGAATCTGGTTTGTGAAACGACGGTTTCTACCAAAACGGGCAAGCTCAGAGTGGCGCAAACTCAAAATTCTTACACCCTACTGTAGTGCCCTCCTGTTCTGTGGGTGGGTTGGATTATAATTTATGGGAACAACAATAGCGGGACTTGCACGAGACCTGGTAGACGTGGAATTGAGCTTGGAAAATGCCGAACCGTGGGTTGTGCTGGTATCGTTCGATCGCAAGAGCGAGATGTCGTGGGATGGCCAAGCACAGCAGAGCCAACGAGGCTCAACGTGTCCTTCCGGTCGAGGCCAGAAATGTCGAGACCCTGTGCTGAGGCTTCGGGAGCCCAGCCGGTATGGCCACACTCGCGAGTCGCCAGGCACTAGGAAGGAACATGGCCTAGCACACCACATGTCCGCGTCTAGATTGTAGCTGGGCACAGACAGCCTCCGACAGCACGCCACGATGATCGTTGATGACTGAGTGCGACTGCGTGCCAGTGAGCGGACTGTGGACAAGAGAGTCGTGACTCGTGAGTCGTGACTGAGCCAACGGCCTGGGGGACGCTGCAGTAGCCGTAACCGGGGCGAGGGGGGATTTCTTGTTCAACTTGTTCAACGGTCGGTTCATGGGCAAGTGGGGCCAGAGAACACACTCCCCCCAAATGCCACACCATATTTTACCGCCGCTCGCCATGTCGAGAGAATGGTTTCGCGCAGATTGCACGGACAGGAAGCTCTAGGCCAGACGCGAAAGAACAAAAGATGCAATGACAAATCGGCACTAGTTGCGCATCGAAGACGATGGCAATCGTAATGAAGAGACATGACTGTCGTGTAGCAAAAGATGCTGTCATCATCCTCCGCTGCCAAGTTCTGCCAAGTCTCAGCTGACAAGAAGTGCCCGTGCTCAACGGAGGGAAGGTGCAGCGCGTCGCACTGGCCATTATTGGATTACGCGTTTCAACCTCCATCGTCCAATCCTGGGACATTTGGACGATGGAGATAAACCAGGTACTAGGTACGTTCCTTTGCACTGCTATCACCTATGGCCAGACACTAGATGCAGACTACCTAGTAGTAGACTACATCGATCCCCGGTCTTGACTCCAGAAGAGGTTTGATACCTGGTGCCGAGTCGGTAGGTGAAATGGGTTACGAGTGTTTGATCTTGGAAGGCTGTTTTTGTATGGCTTCTGACCTTGCACTTCTAGGGCACGGAGGGCGATAGATCAGAGTTATGCTCCAGCCCCGGTCGGTCAGACGACGGCGACCCTCCAAGGGCCAACGCCTGTCGACTGGCTAGTCTTGCCAAGCCGGGGTCCCCTATTAAACGCTGCGGCTACTCGACTCGCCAGCTTTTGCTGCAGACGCCGGCTCTTTGGCTGCCAACGATCCGCGGTACCAGGTTTTCCTAGGCCAATTTGGACCCTTGCATGTGCAGGCGGCATTCGAGCGAGACAGGAAAAGGAACAAGGCCCGGAAAGCTTCAGTCGGTCCTCCTTTAACTGGTATAGTGCGGGACGGAGAATTTCACATGAGAGCAGCACCTCTCGACTCTGGAGTGGGACCGGAAGCCAGGGCAGTTTCGACGTGAGCCATGGCTCAGCCCTTACCCGGCTCCAGACGCGCTGAACGTCCTTAAAACTACAGAGCTTTTCCGCTCTCTCGGGACCAGCTCGTGCGCTGTGCCCGCATGTCGAGCGTGCGCGAATTAGCAGCACCCCCTCCATGCTCCTTTGTAGAGGAGTGGCAGACTGGCAGTCATGCCGTGGAACGTCGGGCAAGAGACCAAGATGCAGGTGCAGCGGCCGCCTCCCACGGACCATGCCTCCCCTCATACAATAGTCATACTACATGTGTCCCACATGGCTCATCTCATGTCAGCACTGACAAAACTCCACTGCTGGTCGTCTCCAACGACTTCACGGCGCTGCACTGTAGCAGCATGGCCTTTCTTTCGTTGGAACGGGAGTCCTCCCCAACTCGACATGACAGAAAGGGTGCAGTTGTGTCTCATCACCTTTCTACCTCCTCTGTGGCACTGTCAACCTGTTCAACTCTTCAAATTGCCGCCAAACCCCCTTATTTTGTCTTTCATGTCCTTCATGTATGCGTATGAAATCGGGAGAGCCTGGTCTCAAGTCTAAGGCCAAGAGTTGTGAGGTGGGTGGGACTGCGCAGGCACGTGGAGTCGCGTCCATGAGCCTTGGGACAGAAGACGATGGCTGAGAGAGCAATTCGGTCAGGGATGCGATTTGCTTGTCGAGCACAATTACACCACTGTAGGTGGGTGATGGACTCCTTACCATAGGCAGCAGCACGGGCCCAGCACGGGGCTGCTAATATGGCTCGACAGCCCTACATTAGTCTGAGCCTCGGAGGACAACGATTTACATTTTGACGAGACTCCTTCATGTAGGGTATTGCGACCGGCTGGGGCCGCTTTTTTCAGAAGCGCTGGGGTTGGTTTGGAGGCTACATTTTGGTCCGTTTTCTCGTGATGGGGAAGGGGCTACTGGAACAGCCACTTTCCAGGAAACCGGGTTGGGTGGGCGGGCGGGCGGATGCCTTGTGAGACCTTTGGGAAGCCATTTTGAAGATGGATCTTGTCGGCCTGGGTGGTTTGGGATGTGCGGTGGCTGCTCTCCAGCCTGCCGGCCAGCCTGCCATCCTGCCATCTGTGCAGCCTACTCACGCGAGGTTCCGAAGCTACAAACGCCACGGCGACCAAGACAGCGATGGGCAGGCTCCGCGAATATCACAACATTGCCCACCGTTTCAGATGAGTCCCGGCCCGGCATGTAAAGCTCACAGTACGAAGCAAAAGAAAAAAAAAACAATGCAACCGGGGGGGATATGAACTTGACACATGCAGGAGCTTTGCTTTGTCCCACCAAGAGCTTTTCTTTTCACTGCAACGCAAGTGATTACTTTTCAGCAATATGCCGGGTGTGGTTTGGCATGGTGTACCACACTGCCTTACCCATGGACGAGAATTACAGCATGGAACAAGAAGGGAGCACAAGATGATGGTAGGGCTTAAAGGAGAGTTGGGGCTAAGAGCGCTTCAGGGCTCGTGGTTTCTCCGGCGAGGAACTCTGGGGTTTCAGGGCACCGAGTCGAATGCTCTCGTTGCTCGCGAGTCGCAGTGCTTGCCAGAAGTCTAGACCAGCCGTTGTCGAAAGCGCCGGGGAGCAATGTGTGTGTGCATACCGGCGGCGAGAAGCATGTCTCCGCCGCAGCCCAGCGGGCGAGGCTTGCGACGGCGCCGCAGCCACAGGCCTGTCAATCGCAGGCTGGTCGTGCCAAGCAGCCAATCGACAGTCCCTGTTTGTGTTTATGTGTGCACGGGTGCGTTGGTGCGTGCTGGTGTGTGCCAGCCACCACCGTTTCTTGCGTCTGAGGAGAGGCGGAGAGCGGATGGGCTGCCAGGCTGCGTGTCGCCAGAAGGAGGGAAGAGGGTGGTGGGGTGAAGTCTGGATGAGCATCGCCTCTGATGGACAAGAGAGGAACAGAGGAGGGCGCAGAGGAGGGCGCAGAGGGGGGTAAACAGAAGGATGCTTCGACGCAGGGTCTCGCTCGCCAACAGCGCCACAAGTCAAGGTGCGATGCAGTGTGGAGGGATCTAGATGGACGGCTACGGAGACTGACGCTCGCATCGCGCTCGCACGGATTTACATGGTCAGACTTTCAACAAACTTTGGACTCGTAACGCGACGACAAGTCTCGGTTCTTCGTGCCTCTGCGTACCTCTGCCCCCCCCCCCCCGGGGGAGGGGATCGCGAAATCAACATTGCCAACCCTACCGGCTGTGCCGCTTCCAAGCTGCCCACCGTAAACCAATCCATCTAACACGATCGGTATCATGGTCCCTCCCCACTGGACGGACTCGGACCTGACTGACATCGGAAACGGATGAACTGGGGGTGGATGCTCCCTGATCAGCACTTTCGGGTTATTTATTATATGGGGGAAAATAAGAAAAAACATCCCATGTTGCAACACGGCATGGTCGTCGTTGCATCTTGACGGGGGCCACATATATGTACGTTTTGATGATGCCCTACCAACCGGAGGATTTTAAGGATAAGGCGTTTGCAGCAATTATCGGGGGGTGGGAATACACCGCACGTGTCGCCCGTGGTCACGTGTGTGGAACCCTTTAGATAGTCATCTCGCTTTATTGCAAAGAGCGCAGTCACCGCCCTTTGCCCTGTGCGCCACTAGGGC
>SRQA01000691.1:0-17944 GCA_018360365.1 Claviceps citrina | reverse complement strand
ATAATAATAATAATAATAATAATAATAATAATAATAATAATAATAATAATAATAATAATAATAATAATAATAATAATAATAATAATAATAATAATAATAATAACAATAATAACAATAATAACACATACTTGAAATAGTATTAACCCACAACTTTTAGATATTTTTGAAAACAAGTGTCTTTAAATAGTAAATAGTATGTAGCATGTGTTGCGAGGTCTCGTTGCTATGTAACACTCTACATGGATGTAAATTCCCTTGTGGCAAAGGGGGGCGCAGGGAAGACCGCCTCCTCACTCGTATTCGTGAATCAAATAGCACGATCGCAAGTTCCTCTCGCATTAACACCTTTATCTATCCTTAGTCTGTTCGAACCAGATCCGCCTGACCGGCAACTTCAATCCATTTCCTTCTCGAATCATGGCTGCAAACCCAGAAAGCGCCAGCATCTTGGATGCGCTCCGCCAAATCCAACTGAGTCAGACACAGTTGTTAACATCAGTTGAGACTTTGATGGAAAGAATGAATACTCAAGAGTCCAAAGCCACTATTGCTTCCCAGACTCCTGCAGTGGTCGATATGCTTGATTACGATGAATCCTGTACCGTATCGACTGCATCGGCCATCCATAAGAGCTCTAAGGAAAGCAAAACGGTCCCGGTATCGGCTGTTCCTGTTTCAGGCTCACGGTCTAATCAAGCATCTCGCATCGTCCTCACGTTGGTTTGAAACCGCCATTGCACAGGGTCGAGAATTGCGAAACTTACAGGCATTCAGGACATATCCGAAGCAAATCGGAATCGATCCGGTGGCAATGAATTGGGGTAGTCCAGATCCACTGAAACGCGGCCCGGTCGTAGTTTCTCGAGCCCCGTCCACTATAAGGCGTCGCAATGGTTTGTAGTCCACCTTGATTGCAATGAGAGGATGAAACTCGAATACTTACTGTGGCACAGCTATTGGAGGTTAGGTGAAAACCCTTTCTCATGAATATACAAATTCTAATCCGCGTCGTCGCATTTTTCCTGCCAGCTCAGTGAGTTTCAGTGCAAGCCGCGAGCTGAGGAGCCATACTGACGAATTATTCAGCGGAGGATCGTACGCCATTTATTATGCCCTGGCCGTTGCCAGTAAAGAGCTCAATACCGATCACAGGTGAGAGTAATTGACCTGCAGATTGTGAAGCTCATCAGAACTCATGGCAGTCTTCTTTTCGCAGACCTGATTTCACGAACACTGAGCCCGCTGCCCAGATTGGGCCCTTCCTTCAATGGGGAGACCCGCGTAAAATTGTAGCCATCGACCCTTGGGGGCATTTGACTCCATGGATTTTTGGAGATATCATGAAACAAGAACGCAGTGAGCCTTTTGTCATTTGCCATATAGAGCAAGTCTCAATCTAATCGTACACAGTTGATCTACGACCGACAATTGCCATCACTAAAGCGCACATGAGAGTAAGCAAAACTTCTAGGCTGCGGCAATTTGAATAAATCGTCCCTACCTCACGTCGTAAACTCATTTTGCTAGCTGTCCGAACTCGAAGAAAGTGTCGAAAAAGGGCGACTGTAGGGATACTCGTCTTCTATTTGTCAATGTAACCCGCATGCTAATTGTGTCCAAGGGTGCCAGACGGCAAAGTGTGCCTCAACAAACTAGGTGAACTTGCCGTTACCAAGATAGCCGTTGAACCGGTTAGTTGTTTCATTATGCCTGGCTTTCATGTCTAATACGGTTATCTTAGGTCTGGTATCTTCCCGGCGTCGCAGAGAGGTTCGGCATCGGTAGGTCTGGAGTCTTGTATCCATCGGAAAGAAACAGTCTGACGTCTAAGTAGACGAGGGAACACTTCGTCGGTCGCTATTTGAGCACACTGGTGGCAGTTATCCCGAAGTCCGTATTCCAACTGAAGATACTCATGCCTGTGGCTAACAGACGCAGTTGATTACGCGCGGTGATCTCAAAGTATTCTTGCCCCCGATTGGTATGCAAATATATAGTTGTCAATCTTTCCCTCTTGAATACTCACAATTTAAAGGTGGATTGACTGTATACTGCTTTGGAGATCCAGAGAAGATGTCAGATGAACATGTCCGACTGTCTCTACGCATACACGACGAGGTGAGGCATCACTCAACTAACAACTAGCCGATATTCTAACCGTCCTAGTGCAATGGAAGCGACGTATTTGGATCTGACATTTGTACATGTCGCCCCTACCTAATCTTTGGTATCGAGGAGGCTGTAAAAGAGGCACAAAATGGCGGAAGTGGTGTGGTCATTTACTTCAGAAAAGAGGGCAGGGCATTAGGTGAGGTTACTAAGGTACGGATATATTTAATCATTTCTGTCTCATTATTTCTGTCTTTTACTTGACCCTAAGCTGTCGGTGTTTTTTCGTAACACACTGTGATCATAATGGACTAACGACTTTTAGTACTGTGAGTTTATGCTCTCGCCTCACGTTATCGTTGTGAAATAGTTGAACACACAATAACCAGCCGAAGTGGTCTATAATGCTCGTAAACGTGGCGAAGATCGGGCTTCCGACTACTTTTTACGAACGGAAAACATAGCTGGGGTTAAGGACATGCGCTTCCAAGCTCTCATGCCAGACATTTTGCATTGGCTCGGCATTAAAAAAATTGATAGGATGTTAAGCATGAGCAAGTGGGTACTCTTGGGACACGTTATACTACCTTCGTCTACTAATACTACTTTGCAGCTTGAAGCATGATGCAATCGTTGAGCAGGGGTGGGTAATAATATGACACGAGGGGGCGTCATGTGGTAGCTAACAACTGAAAACAAGTATTCCGATCTTAGAACGAGTTGAACTACCCGGAGAATTAATACCCGCTGATTCACGGGTTGAGATTGATGCGAAAATTACTGCAGGCGGGTTTCTTCCTACCTAGTAGTATTGCAAGTGTCGAAATACTAAATCGCATTTCTAGGGTACTTTACCTCTGGTTATCGTCTGACGGCCGAGGAACTCGAATCCGTTCAAGGAAGAATGTGGGAAGAGTAAGTTAGTTAAATTATATTATGTAGTGTATTTACTTACCTTTATGTTTATATAGCATCGACCACTAAACATGTCTTACTTTAGTATAATTACTACAGTATTTTTTCTTTAGTTTATAAGAAGCTATGTGTGGTGCTAAGGTATTTGGTACACGCTAGCCTTGTTATAAAACTTAAGCTAGTTAAAGTACTTTCTAAAGTTACCTAATATAAGGACTAACGAAAGTTGAATTAATAACTTATATATATTTCTATTATAGGTAGGTTAGGGATATTAGAGTAAAAGATTAAGTAGGTTATAGCGTATTTAAAGGTATATTATAATAGGTAATAGTCTTAATTCTTACCTCCTTTTATTTAATTTAGTAAGGGGTTTATATTTATAATTATAAGTATTATATACCTTTAAGTTTTTACTATAAGCCTAATAATTATATATAATAAATAACCTTATTATATAATATAAGTTTAATAAAAGCTTACTTATATGAATAAACCTTATTAGCCTAAAGTAATCTTATAGCTTTTTAATTTTAATAAAATAACTCTCTTTACTTATAATTATTTTAATTATAAAAGGTTTATTTTTTTTTTAATTATTTTAAAAAAATCCTAAATATTTCTAATATTTTTAATTTATATATACTTTTTATAAAGTATATAGAAACAACCTTTTTTATGATTTTACTTACACTACTATACTAATATAAAACTACCTTTAAAATAAAAAAAAATACTAAAATTAAAATTATTATATTTATTTACCTTACTTTTTAATAGTATATTATAACTAAAGTATAAGTATAATAAGAAATAAAATATTAATAAATATTAATAATAAAAACTATAAGCTTACCTAAAGCTATTACTACCTTAATATAAGTAAAAAAAGCTATATAATAAAAACCTAAAGTAATATTATATTAATATATATATAAAATATAATTTTAAATTATTCAAAAACAAATATAAAAAATTATAAAAAAAATTATTAACTTTATTTTAATAATATTACTAAAAGGTATATAAAAAGTAGTTTTTTAGGCTATTAATATAATAAAAATATATAGTAAATATATAGCTACTTTAAGTAATACTTTCTTTAACTTTATTAAAAAAATCTTAAAAAAATAGTTAAAAAAGTAATTAAAAAAGCTATTAATAATACCCTTAAAGTAGCTTTTATATAAGCTTTTATTATTATTAATAAAGTATTAATTATAAGTATTATTACTAAACTAGTAAACTAAACTATTATTATATTAGTTTTTCTAAAAGTTTACTAAGAAGTTATTATTAAAAATATAATTAAAGTATTATTTAAATAATTCTTAAATAAACTAATTATAATAACTAACTAGGCTTTTAGTACTAGAGTAAGAGTAATAATATAATGCTTTTAAAGTAATAATATAATTATAATCTTTTATAAAATATTAAAAATATATATTAAAAACCTAACCTAAGTAAAAACTACTTTTAATAAAAAAATAATACTAAGTTATTATATTTTTAGTATTATTATTAAAAGATTTTTTATAATAAAAAACTAGTTTTATAAAGGCTTACTAGCTTAGCTTAAGAAAGTAAATAGCTTTAGCTTAGTTAAAATTATAATATAAAAGCTTTATAATATTATAATAAAAGTATTACTTATTATTAAAATAAATAAAATTAATATAATAAACTACTTATATTATATTAAAGTAGTTTATAAAGTAAAAATTTTAATATTAAATCTTATAATAAAGCTTTAAACCCTTACTAATACTCTAAATATTATAAGTTTAAGTATATTATAATATATTATTAAGTACTTTTTTAATATAGCTATTATATAAGTACTAGCTATTTAATAAAAAATAACTACTTAGCTAAGAAAACTAAAACTAAAGCTAAATATATTAATTATAAACAACTATATTTAATACAGTCTTATAATTATTTAGTTATAAAAAAATATAAAGTAAAGTATAAGCTTTTTATATAATTAAACCCTTTACTTTTACTAAGCTATTATTAATCAAGTTTTACTTACTAATAAAAACTAAACTATTACTTAATAAAAAATATATAAAAAACACTAGTAGCTTTTTTATAAAAGAAAAATTATTATAAAATAAGCTATTAATTATAAAAAAAAACCTTTTAAGCTATAAGCCTTACCTTTTCTAAATAAAGCTACTTAAAATAATATTAAAAGCTTCTTTAGCTAATTTAATACCTTTATAATAATATTAAATATAATAAGTACTTAAAATTTAATATAATTTATATAATATAAATTATATACTAAAATATAAAAAGAAATACTAAATTTATTTAAGTAATATTAAGCTATTATATTAATATTAATATAATAATAATATAAGAGTTTATAAGAGTAAGTAAGCTACTCTTATACTTTAGCTTAAAATACTATTAGCTAGTAATATATAAAAGTAAAATAGCTATTTATATATATAAGTATTATAGCTTTAAAGCTTAAGTAGCTAGGTTTAGTAAAAATTAGTATTTAGTTATAATAAAAAATATAAATATTTATATTACTTATTTTCTAAGCTATAAAAGAAAATAAAATACTTTAATTAAGAAGCTTATAATAATCCCCCAAAGGCCTTATAATATAATTATAAAAGACTTTAACTTATATTATTTTTTATAAAATAAATATAACTAAAACTTATTAAATAATAAAACCTTACTAAACCTAGTAATATAATAAAAGCTAGGGCTTATTATTATTATTATTATTATAGTACACTAGTTAGCTCCCTAGGGGGCTAATAACTAGAACTTTTACTACTAATTTACATAGGAAAAACCCTAGTGTAAGGAGGAAAACCTATATACGCTTATTAGGCTACGCGCAAAACCTATTAGGTTCGCTAAGGTTCTAATTATAAAAAAGGGTACGCTACCTACTAGCTAAGTCTTAGTAATAGTTACTAGAAGTGTGTGTAAAAGGTAAAATTACCCTAAAGAAGGTCCCTAGTTTATCTTAGCCCTTGCTAGCCCTTAGCTAAAGCCCTTTGCTTTTATAGCCTTTACCTCCTCCTAGTCTTTATATAAATATATTACTAAGGTAAATTATCCTAGCTATCCTATTTATATAAGCTAATAGGCTATAATAAGAGTAGTATAGTAGTTATTAAAAGTAATAGTTACTTTATATTAGTCTTAAAGGAAACTAGGATTTAGATAAATAAGCTAGAGCTTAGTAAATTATAAGTATTTTATAATAATATAATAGTATATCTCTAAAGTATTCCTATAAAAGTAAAGTAAGAAGTCTGCCTTTAGTATATATCTCTTATATAAAAAGGCTTATAGCCTTATTTTCTTTATATATATTTAAATAAAGGTAATAAACTTATACTTTTATATTACTTTATAAAAAAGCATTACCTTATATATAAAGTAAAAGCTTAAGCTATATTTTATTACTATAAGGGTGTGTTATAGCTAGCGCTCCTAAGTACTATTCTTATTATAATATTATTTATTTCTTTAGTTTTACTTAAGTTCCTTCTTAGCTAATAAGTTATTAAAGGTAGGAGAGGGCCTTCCTAGTAGTATTATATAGGCTAGTAAGGGGTATTTAGGCTATTTATATATTTTTTAGTTATAAAGTAAGGTTATTATTACTATATATACACTATATATTCTCTTTATTATCTTACTAAATTCTAATTATTTATAGTATTTTTAGTAAAAAAAGTTTAGATAAAAGTTTAGGAAAGGGATAGTTACTTTAGTCTTAAGTAATAAAAGTAGTATAGCTTTATAAGCCTTAGTAATAATTTAAAGGTATTTATTTTACTTAATTATAAATACCTTTACTATACCTTTTATAACCTTACTATACCTAGCCTAGGTATAGTAAAATCCTATACTATAGGTAATTATACTTTTAATAACTTAAGTATAAAGTAGCCTTACATTATAAAGGCTATAGCTTTATATAAATATTATAAGTAATATAAGGGTAAGCTATTATTACTTTAGCTTAGCTATAATCTTAGCTTAGTATACCTTTTAACTTAGCTTTTAGTAAACCTAAACCCTTAGAAATTAAGTAAACTAAACTAGCTATATTATTATAATTTTAAGTTAGACTAGGATAGTATTAAAGTAGTAATAATATATAAAGTATATTAACTTACTTTTTTAGGAGTAAAACTTAAGGCTAGACTTTTTAAATTATTTCTAGTAGACTTCTTATATAGCCTTAAGGTAGGTTTAATTCTTCTTTATAGTTTTTTTATATATAATAATATTTATATTATTAAAAAATCCTAAGGTAAGTATTAACTTTATATATACTAGCTTATTATAAAAAAGTATAATATAAAGTAAAAATAGGATTAAGGAAATAAGGAAGCCTTAAGGAACCCTAGCTTTAACTAAATACTTATTTAATAGTTAGTTTTTAAATAAAAGGGTTATTATTTTATTTATAATAAACCCCTAGGTTTATACTATTATTTAGTTAGGAATGCCTTATTATAGTATAATATAAAGTAGCTTATATTAATAAATAATATTAAAAGCTGCTAATATATTTAGTTATAAGAGTAATATAATACTACTATAATACTATATTACTCTAATTACTTCCTTTAGTATACTAAGGGTATATTTTATTAACCTTTTAGCTTAGTTTTTTATTTATATTTTAAGCAAGGCTCTTTCCTTTTTAGTAATACTAGTAAGCTATACTATTACTATTACTTTTATTACTTTTTTAATAATGTTTAAAAGGGTAATAAAGCATTATACCCTTACTTTTTATAAGTTTATAGGGGATTTTCCTAGCTTTTTTAGGACTATTATAAGACTTTTTTAATATAGTTTTAGGTAGTATTTAATTCTATAATAAGTATTAAAAAGTATAGTAAGTATAGTAGCTAAAGGTTTATTATAAGCCTTAAGGAACCTTACTAAAATTTTATTAATCCTAAGTGCTTTCTAGCTAGCTATAAACTAAATAATTTACTAAATTTCCTTTAGGTTAAAGTAGTTATTATTAGGGAATATAATAGAATTAAAGTAAGTATTTATTTTTAGTAAAATATTATTTAGTTTTATATTAAAGGCTAGGAAAAAGTATTTAGTAAATACTTTTACTTTTATATTATATATTATTATCTCCTAAGTATTTTCTCCCTTTTTATAAAAAAGTATTAGTACTTATTAAGTATTTAGTAAGAGTTTACTTCCTAACCTAGCTTATTTCTTAAGGGCCTAAAAGCTAGTATAGTTAGAGAAAGCCTTATAAACTACTTATTTCTAGGTACTTTATCTCTTTTTAGCTATAACCTAAAATTATTCCCCTACTACCTTAGTTATAATTTATAAGTTATAGTTTATATAACTTACCCTTTATTAGTATTAGGCCTAGTAAGCTATAGTAACTATATTCTTAACCCTTTTATTTTACTATAGCTACTAAGCTAGGCCTTTATAAATCTTTTTTAATACTACTAAGTTTATAATCTTATATAGCTTTTTAGTAATTTACTTAGTATACTAATTAATATCTTTTAAGTAAGTAAGGAAGATTTATATAGCTATTATATAAAACCTATACTTAGCCTTTATTATTATAAGCTTTTTATTTAGTATTTTTTAAGTATATATTACCTTTTAGTTATATAAAAAGTTTATACTAGTATAAATATATATAAGCTATAGTAAATAATTAGAATTACTAAGGTCCTCTCCTCTTATAAATTTAGTTTTAATATTATAAAATACCTAAGCTAGGTTAATAATATTATTATATTTCCCTTTAGCCTACTATATTACCTTATTATAAGGTATAATAAGCCTTAGCCTTTACTATACTATTAGGTTTAGTAAGGTTTTATTACTTAGTAAGTTTTAGTTATATTTATCTTATAAGAGGTAGTATAGGTTAAAGTCCCTTATAATTATATTATAAGGCCCTAGGGGGGTTATTATAAGTTCCTTAATTAAGGTATTTTTTTTTATAGCCTAGGAAATAAATAGTATAAATATTTATACTCTTAATTATAACTAAGCACTAATTCTTACTAAACCTAGCTACCTAAGCCTTAGGGCTATAGTACTTATATATATAAATAGCTACCTTACCCTTATATATTACTAGCTAGTAATATCCTAAGCTAAAGTATAAGGGTAGCTTACTTACTCTTATAAACTCTTATATTACTATTATATTAGTATTAGTATAATAGCTAGTACTACTTAAATAAGTTTAGTATTTTTTCTTATATTTTAATATATAACTTATATTATATAAATTAAACTAAATCTTAGGTACTTAGTATATTTAAGGCTATTATAAGGGCGCTAAGCTAGCTAAAAAAGCCCTTAATATTACCTTAGGTAGCTTTATTTAAGGAAAGTAAGGCTTATAGCCTAAATAGTTTACTTTTATAGCTAGCTACCTTTTTTTATAATAATTTTTCTTTAGTAAGAAAGCTACTAGCCTTTCTTATATATTTCTTACTAGGTAATAGTTTAGTACTTATTAATAAATAAAACTTAATTAGTTATAGCTTAGTAAAGGTAAGGGGTTTAAATATATAAAAAGCCCTTGCTTTATTTTATACTTTATTTATAACTAAGTAATTATAAGACTATATTAAGTATAGTTTCTTATAGTTAATATATTTAGCTTTAGTTTTATTCTTTTTAGCTAGGTAGTTATTTTTTATTAGGTAGCTAGTGCTTATATAGTAGCTATATTAAGGAATTACTTTATAGTATATTATAATATACCTAAACTTATAGTACTTAAAGTATTAATAAGAGTTTAGTACTGTATTATAAGGTTTAGTATTAAAAATCTCTACTTTATAAACTACCTTAAAGTAGTATAAGTAGTTTACTATCTTAACTTTATTAATTCTAATAATAAGTAATACTTTTATTATAATATTATAAGGTTTTTATATTATAACCTTAATAAAGCTAGGGTTATTTACTTTCTTAAGCTAGGTAAAAAGACTTTTATAAGATTAGTTTTTTACTATAAAAAATCCTTTAATAATAATACTAAAGATATAATAGTTTAGTATTACTCCCTTACTAAAAGTATTCTTTACTTAGGTTAGGTTTTTAATATATTTCTTTAAAGTCTTATAAAATATTATAATTATATTACTACTCTAAAGGTATTAAGCTACTATTACTACCTTAGTATTAAGGGCTTAGTTAGTTACTATAATTATTTTATTTAGGGATTATTTAGCTAATACTTTAGTTATATTTTTAATAATAACTTCTTAGTATACTTTTAGAGGGATTAATATAATAGTAGTTTAGTTTACTAGTTTAGTAATAATATTTATAATTAGTGCCTTATTAGTAATAATAAAAGCTTATATTAAGGCTACCTTAAGGTTATTATTAATAGCTTTTTAATTATTTGTTTAATTATTTTCTTAAGGTTTTTTTTAGTAAAGCTAAAGAAAGTATTACCTAAGGTAGCTATATATTTAGTATATATTTTTATTATATTAATAGCCTAAAGAATTACCTTTTATATACATTTTAGTAATATTATTAAAATAAGGTTAGTAATTTTTTTATATTTTTCTTTTAAATAATTTAAAATTATATTTTATATAAGTATTAGTATAGTATTACTTTAGGTTTTTATTATATACCTCTCTTTACTTATATTAAAATAGTAATAGCTTTAGGTAAGCTTATAATTTTTATTATTAATATTTATTAGTATTTTATTTATTACTATACTTATACTTTAGTTATAATATACTATTAAAGGGTAGGGTAAATAAATATAATAATTTTAAATCTAGTATTTTTTTTTATTTTAAAGGCGGTTTTGCGTTAGTATAGTAGTGTAGGCAAAATCGCGAAAAGCTTTTTAAGTTTATTATATTCCTTAATAATAAATACTTTAACTTAAAGAAAATCTAATAAATTATTTAGTTTATAGCTAGCTAAAAAGCACTTAAAATTAATAAAATTCTAATAAAGTTTCTTAAGGCTTATAATAAACCCTTAGCTATTATACTTATTATACTTTTTAATATTTATTACTAAATTAAATATTACTTAAAACTATACTAAAAAAGTCTTATAATAGTTTTAAAAAAACTAAGGAAAACTCTTATAAACCTATAAAAAGTAGGGATATAATACCTTATTACTTTTTTAAATATTATTAAAAAAGTAATAAAAGTAGTAATAATAATATAGCTTATTAGTATTACTAAAAAAAAAGCCTTACTTAAAATATAAATAAAAAATTATACTAAAAAGTTAATAAAATATACTTTTAATATACTAAAGAAAATAATAAAGGTAATATAATACTATAATAAGACTATATTACTTTTATAACTAAATATATAAGAGAAAAACGTTTTTGCGTTTTCGCTTACACTTATATACTAACGTGAAACTGCCTCTAAAACAAAAAATAACTAGAATTATAATTACTATATTTATTTACCCTACCTTTTAATAGTATATTATAACTAAAGTATAAGTATAGTAATAAATAAAATACTAATAAATATAAATAATAAAAATTATAAACTTACCTAAAGCTACTATTACCTTAATATAAATAAAGGAAGTTATATAATAAAAACTTATAGAAATATTATATTAATACTAATATAAAATATAATTCTAAAATATCTTAAGGAAGAATATAATAAAATTACTAACCTTATTCTAATAATAATACTAAAAAGTATATAAAAAGTAATTCTTAAAGCTATTAATATAATAAAAATATATACTAAATATATAGCTACTTTAGAAAATACTTTTTCTAACCTTTTTAAAAAAAGCCTTAAGAAAATAGTTAAAAAAATAATAAAAAAAGTAATTAATAATACCCTTAAGGTAGCTTTAATATAAGTAATTATTATTATTAATAAAGCCCTAACTAAAAAAAGTATAATTAAAGTAATAACTTAAGTTATTATTATACTAGTTTTCTTAGGGTATATAAGAAAGTTATTATTAAGAATATAGTTAAGGTACTAGCTTAGTAATTCCTAAATAAAATTATTATAATAACTAATAAGGCTATTAGCTTTAATACTATAGTAATAATAAAATAACTTTAAAGTAGTAATATAATTATAACCTTTTAAGAGGTATTAAAAAATATATAAAAAACCCTGCCTAGGTAATAACTACCTTTAGTAAGGGGGTAACCCTTAACTACTATACCTTTAGTATTATTATTATTATTATTATATAATACACTAGTTAGCTCCCTAGGGGGCTAATATTTAGAACTTCTACTACTAATTTATATAAGAAAAACCCTAGTATAAGAAGGAAAACTTATATACACTTATTAGGCTATATATAAACCTTATTAGGTTTACTAAGGTTTTTATTATAAAAAAAAGTATATTACTTACTAGCTAAGTCCTAGTAATAATTACTAAAAGTATATATAAAAAGTAAAATTACTTTAAAAAAGATCTAGGTTTAGGTTTATAAAAGGCTTATTATTAGTTATTACTTACCTAAGTATTAGTAAGAATTAGTAGCTTAGCCTTATAGTATAGCTAGGTATTAGTAAATATAAATAAATAAAAAAGTAAGGTAAATAAATAAAAAAATAGGAGTATACCTAGGAAAATTAGTATAGCTTAGGGGTTTTAATAAGGTTTAATAATAGCTAAGTAAGAGATTTAGTTTAGAACTTATAAATAGCTTTATATAATTAGTAAGTTAATAATAATTTTCTCTTTAGGTTAAGGTAAGTAATTTAGTACGTAATTAAGTAATTTAGCTAATTTAGCTAATCTAACTAGTCCCCCCCTTTAGGTATAAAAAGGGGAGGTTTTTTTATAGTTTTTAACCTCTTTTTTCCTTTTATTAATATTAGTAAGATTCTAGTAAGTTATAAACCCTATTAGCTTTAGTCTAGCCTTTTACCTCTTTTATATTACTTTTTTCTTAACTTATTATATAATTATACTAAAAGTTAACCTAATACTTATATAAGAAGTAGGTTTTACTTTATTTAGTTTCTTTTCTTTCTTATAACTAACCTTATTTTAGTATAAGCTAAATAATAATTATTTATATTTTTTATGTTTTTATTATTATAAGAATCTAAATACCTAGTATTATATATAGTAAGGTAAGTATTTAAATATTATTTTTTATATAACTAATACTAATTTATTTAAGGCTTAGTAGCTTTTACTATAAGTATACTTATAATAGTAAGAAATATTATTAAGTAAGTGTTTTTTTTTATTTTTATAACTTATTCTAAATAATACCTAACTAGGCTAACTAAAATAAAATATTATATATAATATAATAATTACTAAGCTATTAAAGTTAAGAAAATAATTAAAAAGTAACTAAGCCTTTAATATAAGTCCCCTAAGCTACTAAGATAAGTCTTACCTAAGTTTTAATATATTTATTAATTTAATATATAATAAGTATAGTATAATACTTTATAAAATAAGGCTATATAACTAATTAATTAAAAAGGTATTATTATTATAACTACCCTAGTCCTACTTCTATTCTTAGGTAACTTAGCTTAGTATTAAGAGAAAATAGCCTTATATTATAAGAATATTACTTTTTATAAAAAGAAGATTTTCTTATATTATAAAGACCTAAAGGTATAATAATAAATTATTAATACCCTTAAGGTAGTAATAAAGTTTATTTATAATAAAAGCTAAAGGTAAGATATTAATATTAATAAGGTAATAATAATAGTATTAGCTAAGCTAAAGTGTTAGGACCAGAAAGCCACGAGGTTACCTTAGGCTAATAAGGTCTATTTGTATAAGCGAGCTTCCGTTAGACTCGCGTTATATAACAAGGTTATTCGCCGCGTATAACCGCTAGACTTATAGCGAAAACCTAGAGGCATATAATACTTATAATTATATAGGTATAAACCCTTAACTAGACTAGATAGAACGGGGCAAGAATTAAGACTATTACCTATTGCTATATACCTTTAAATAAGCCGTGACTTCCTCAATCTTTTACTCTAATATCCCTAACCTATTTATAACATAAAAGTATAGTAAGAAGTAATAAAAGTATAAAAAAAGAAAAATAAGTAATAAGCCTAGAAAGTATTTAAAAAGGCTTACTTTTAAGTAAAGGTAAAGGTAGTAATAAATATAATAATAATACAATAATAAGTAAAAAAAAAAAAAGGCTAAAAGTAAAATAATATATAAAATACCTTACTTTTAAAAAATAATAAAAGCTATATATATAATAATATATAGCTTAGTAAAAGGTAGAGAGGGAGAGGGATAAGGCTAAGGAGCTTAAGATACTAAGCTCTTTAGTAAAGCACTCTTATAAGTACTTACCTAAAAGTAATAAAAGTATAAAAAATTAAGATTAAGGGTAAGATTAGGGTTAATTTTCTTTTATTTATAAGATTTTTCTTTATTATTTTAGGTTTTTATTATTATATATAAGTTAATTTATTTAAGTCTTACTTATTTCTTACTTTTCTAAGACTTAATTACCTAGGTTTTACTTAAGTATTATTTCTAATTTATATAATTATAAAGTAAGTATAATTACCTAGCTTACTATAGCTTTTACTAGCCTTAGGCTAAAGCTATTTACTTTTATAGCCTTTACTTTTTTTTAGTTTTTATATAATTATAATACTAAAGTAAATTATTTTAATTATTTTATTTATATAAGCTAATAAGCTATAATAAAAGTAAAGTAATAGTTATTAAAAGTAATAATTACTTTATATTAGTTTTTAAAAAAGCTAGGATTTAAATAAATAAGTTAAAGCTTAGTAAATTATAAGCACTTTAAAATAATATAATAATATATTTTTAAAATATTCTTATAAAAATAAAGTAAGAAGTTTACCTTTAGTATATATCTTTTATATAAAAAGGCTTATAGCTTTATTTTCTTAGTATATATTTAAATAAAAGTAATAAACTTATACTTTTATATTATTTTATAAAAAAATATTACTTTATATATAAAGTAAAAGCTTAGGCTATATTTTATTACTATAAAGGTATATTATAGTTAGTACTTATATACCTTATTTTTATTATAGTTTTATTTATTTTTTTAGTTTTATTTAAGCTTTTTTTTAGCTAATAAGGTATTAAAAAGTAAAAAAGGGCGCTTTAGTAGTACTATATATACTAGTAAGAAGTACTTAGGCTATTTATAAGTCCTTTAATTATATAATAAAGTTACTATTATTATATATATATTATATATTTTATTTATTATATTACTAAACTTTAGTTACTTATAATATTTCTTATATTAATAGTTAAAATAAAGGTTTAGAAATAAAATAATAGCTTTAGTTTCAAGTAATAAAAAAAGTATAGCCTTATAAGTATTAATAATAATTTAAAAATATTTATTTTACTTAATTATAAATACCTTAACTATTTCTTTTATAACTTTATTACTTTTAAACTAAATATAATAAAAACTTATATTATAAGCTGTAATACTTTAAATAACTTAAGTATAAAAAAGCTTTACTTTATAAAAACTATATTTTTATATAAATACTATAAGTATTATTAAGGTAAGCTATTATTACTTTAATTTAGCTATAGTTTTAGCTTAGTATATTTTTTAGTATAATTTTTAGTAAACCTAAATACTTAAGAATTAAGCTAATTAAAATAGTTATATTATAGTAATACTAAGGCAAACTAAGGTAATATTAGGGTAATAATAATATATAAAATATATTAGTTTACTTTTTTAAAAGTAAAACCTTAAGCTAGATTTTTTTAATTATTTATAATAAACCTTTTATATAAACTTAAGATAGTACTAGTTTTTTTTAGTAGTTTTCTTATATATAATAATATTTATATTATTTAAAAACCTAAAAGTTAGAGTAACTTTATACTTACTAGCTTATTATATAATAATATAATGTAAAAGAAAAATAGAAAAATAAAAAAGCCTTAAAAAACCCTTACTTTAACTTAGTATTTACTAGACTTTTAGTTTTTAAATAAAAATATTATAAACTTATTAATAATAAACCCCTAGGTTTATATTATTATTTAAGTAAGAATACCTTATTATAATATATAATAAAGTAAGTATTATTAATATATAGTATTAAAAGCTACTAAAATATTTAGCTAAAGAAGTAAAGTAATCTTACTATAGTATTATATTACCCTAATTACTTTCTTTAAAGTACTA
The DNA here is from genome assembly GCA_018360365.1 of Claviceps citrina. Taxonomy (NCBI): domain Eukaryota; kingdom Fungi; phylum Ascomycota; class Sordariomycetes; order Hypocreales; family Clavicipitaceae; genus Claviceps; species Claviceps citrina. The sequence continues at coordinate 1,711 of SRQA01000691.1, read as the reverse complement.
AAAGTATACTTTATTAATTTCTTTACTTAGTTACTTATTTATATTTTAATTAATACTTTTTTTTTAGCTATACTAATTAGCTATACTATTATTATTACTTTTATAACCTTACTAATTATATTTTAAAGAGTAATTAAGTACTATACCCTAGCTTTTTATAAATTTAATAAGGTTTTCCTTAGCTTTTTAAAAACTATTACTAAGCTTTTTTAGTATAAGGCTAGGTAATACCTTAGTTAGTAATATATATTAAAAAGTATAGTAAATATAGCTATTAGTAGCTTATTATAAGCCTTAAGAAATCCTACTAGAATTTTATTAAGCCTAAGTGCTTTTTAATTAGCTATAAACCTTATAATTTACTAAATTTCTTTTAGGTTAAAGTAGTTACTAAGTAGGAATATAATAAAGTTTAGGTAGTTATTTATATTAAAAGAAATATTATTTATTCTAGCTTTTAAAACTAAAAAAAAATATTTAGTAAATGCCTTTACCTTAGCCTTATATATTCTAATTTTTTAAATATTATTTTTATTTTTATAAAAAAGTATTAAAACTTATTAAGTATTAGGTAAGAGGCTACTCCTTAGTTTTACTTATTATTTAAAAAACTAAAAGCTAGTATAGTTAAATAAGGCCTTATAAACTATATATTTTTAAATATTATACTTTTTTTAGCTATAATTTAAAATTATACTTTTATTACTTTAGTAGTAATTTATAGGTTTTAGTTTATTTTACTAGCTTTTTACTAGTATTAGGCTTAGTAAGCTATAGTAATTATATTCTTTACCTTTTTATTTTATTATAGTTACTAAGCTAGTTTTTTATAAACTTTCCTAGGTACTATAAGGTTTATAATTTTATAAAGCTTATAGGTAATTTATTTAGTATATTTATTAATATTATTAAAGTAATTAAAAGGGGTTTATATAATTACTATCTAAAACTAGTACTTAGCTTTTATTATTATAAGTTTTTTATTTAGTATTTTCTAAGTATAAGTTACTTTTTAGTTAGAAATAAAGTTTATTTTATTATAAATTGTTATGAATAGGTCAGCGATATTAGAGTGAAAGATTAAGGAAGTCACGGCTTATTTAAAGGTATATAGTAATAGGTAATAGTCTTAATTCTTACCCCCTTCTATCTAATTTAGTTAGAGGTCTATGCCTATATAATTATAAGTGTTATATGCCTCTAGTCCTTGCTATAAGTCTAGCGGTTATACCTTACTATAAGTCTAGCGGTTATACGCGGCAAATAACCTTATTATATAACATAAGTCTAACGGAGGCTTGCTTATATAAATAAATCCTATTAGCCTAAGGTAACCTTATAGCTTTCTAGTTCTAATAGGGTAACCCTCTCTGCTTATAACTATCTTAGTTATAGAAGGTTTCCTTTGTATTACCTAATTTAAATATTATAAAACAATCCTAAAAATTTTTAATACTTCTAATTTGTATATACCCCTTATAATACCTATAATATTACTACTTCTTATCCTTCTTTCCCCTTATTTCTTAATCTTATTACTACACCTTAGCTTTCTCTTAAAGAATTCTTTAATTATATTCCTAAGGGACTTATAAATTTATAAAGTTCTAGTAATATATTTATATATTCTCTAAGTTATTATAACCTTCCTATTTAATAAGGTATTTTTATTAGTTTCCCTAATACTTATAAGTAATAATTCCTTTTATAA
>SRQA01000690.1:0-17960 GCA_018360365.1 Claviceps citrina | reverse complement strand
AAGGTTTAAGAGCCTAATGCCCTAAAACTAGCATAAATACACCTGTGAAGAGCGTGATTAGAAGCCTTTTAACCCTTTAAAAGCCTTATAATTAGAGCTTTGTGGGATGATTGCCTAATTTATCTAGGGATACATGCCAGAAGATAACGAGCCCCTTTATACAGAGACCCTTTAGGAAAGCTTTGCAACAGACTTTATCCTCTAGACTAAAGATAACTTTAAGAGAGTCCCTATATATCTTCTTTGAAGCTTTAGAACCCTCCTTGCAAGAGGAGGCATCTATATTAAGATTAACCGCACAAGCCTCCCTTAGCAGCTTGTAGATATAGCTTAAGCTTAAAGAATGCCACGAAGACCCCCTTACGAAGAAAACCCTTAGAGACCTGGCAAAGACCCTCTTGCCCCTCACGAAAACCCCTTAAAAGTCTCTCTTGCCCGTCACGAAGAGCCCTCAAAAGCCCTTAATCTTAAAAAGCCTCTAAAAGAGACCTCTTTTTATCACGAAAAGCTCCCTTTTGCCCCACTTTTAATTATATTAGGACCTTCGAACCCTTTAAAGGATGAAAATCCCTCTCTTTAGCTAGAAAGACCTCTTTTTCTATCGTTAAAAGCCGAAGACTCGCTAGAGGAATTACTCTTTTCCTCTCTTTAGCAGCAGAAATCCCCTGATTCGGAATCCCCTCCTTCTAAGTTAGACCTTTAGCAGCAGAGATTACCTCCTTTAGAGTCAGACCTCTCTTCCCCTTTTGCCCGTTAGAAAGAACCCTTAAAAGCTTTAAATTCCCCTCAGCAAACCCCCTTAAAAGCTCCTCTTTTCTCTTAGCGAAAAGAGCCTGTTTTTGAGCCCGTTTTTTGTCAGCAAAAAGAGCCTGTTTTTGAGCCTGTTTTTGAGCCCGTTTTTCATCAGCAAAAAGAGCCCGTTTTCGAGCCTGCTTTCAAGCCTGTTTTTTATTACAAAGCACCCTCTTTTTCCCCCTAGCAAGAAGACCTCTTTCTCCCTTAATAACTTTATTATAAAAGGCTACTTTTCCTCTTATTTTCCCCTCTGCTAGAAGAGCCTGTTTTTTGCCCTCTTTTCCCTTCGTTAGCAAGCAACTTTTCGCTTAGTCTCCTAAGATTACATTAGCTTGTAAAGAGCCTTTAAAGACTACAAAAAACGCCGTAACCTTTAAAGACCGCGTTTTTCATTACCTTTGCCTAAGCTAACCTCCCCGCGAATCCCTTCACTAAGGACGAAAGTGATGCGGAGCTAACCCTTTAACTCTGTTAACAACAGACAGATTTAGAAGCCTCTAGATTATAAGAAGCTTTAAAAATCCCTCTCTTCTAAACCTAACAAGCCCTCTAACAAGCCTCTGCAAAGACCTTTAGTTAGAGCTTTTTAGACCCTTTGACCACAAAGACCAAAGCTTTAGAAGCCCGCAAGACTGACAAAAGACCCTTTAAAGACCCTTTAAAGACCCCTCGAAGACCTTTAAGATTACAAGGAATTCGACCCTTTAAACACACGCGAACGCTACCGATCCGAACCTACAAAAGCCCCTTTGAAAGCCGCTAAATCCGTCATATTTAACCTCTTTAAAAGCCGCCAAATTTGTCACTTTTAACCTCTTTTAAAGCCGTTAAATCCGCTACATTTGACCCTCTTTCGAAGCCGTCAAATCCGCTACATTTAACCCTCTTTCGAAGCCGTCAAATCCGCTGTATTTAACCACAAATTTAACCACGAATTTGACCACTTTTCGTCAAAGGGATTAGCAAGATTCGAAGCTTCAAGCGAGCCAATCAGAGCCTCAGGAAGCTGACCTTCGGACCTTCAGCAAGCTGACCTTTAAGACCCTCAGCAAGCTGACCTTCAAGACCTTCAGCAAGCTGACCTTTGGACCTTCAGCAAGCTGACCTTCAAGCCCTTTAGCAAGCTAACCTTCAAGCCCTTCAGCAAGCTAACCTTCAGACCCTCAGCTAGCTGACCTTTCTAAAGCTTACCTAGAAGGATTTAAATACAAGGTACAAGGGATTAACATCACGCCTAGAAAGAAAGGTAACGCAGACCGCACAAAGTCCTATAAAGAAAGGACCCTTTTTGTTGATATCAACGCAACGGGTCGGGTCAATGTGGACCCGGCGCACCCTAATTGGCCGCATCCGAGCTCGCCTCGGATGGGTGGCTAGTGCGCCGGTCACGTGACCCATAACTTTGCGCATCGCGAAAACCACTAAAAGGCCTCCCACTTAGCCAGCTAGATAGTAATATTAATAACGTTAACTAGAATCCTAGTACTTCCTTTTGCGCGCGCATTACTTGTTATTTCTTATACCTTTGTTATTAATTCGCCTGTGTACAAATTAACACTAATTAGTAGTAATTACACTATAGATTAGCTAGATTTACGCATCCTATAGAACGCTAGTTTCCGCTTATAGTAGCTGATTTTTCACAAAATTAGTAGAGTTAATCCTACTAAATAAAGGAAGTAATATAGAAAAGATAATTCCGTAATTACAAATAGATTTAATCTATTCCCTTTAGGGAAGCTCTTTAGGGTCTATTTACAAAGCTATTTTATACTAAGAAAGGAAGCTTGCTATAGCACTGTGCTGCTTGCTTTAATAGGTATAATCTTTCCTTTTTCTAGCCTTAAACGCCTATTAGAGGAATTATTACATCTCTTGTCTATTATAAGATTTATTAAGCCCTTAATTTAATTAAATCCATTAGTTTAGACTAATAACTACCACAGATTTCCACCCTTTTACCTGCCCTACTACCTGCGTTACTATTTTTCTATTAGATTTCTATTCTCTTTACTACTAAATACAACACATATCTATAGGTAAACAAAGCCCCTAATTTATTAATCTTAATAATAAGATCCTAGAGCTCCCTTAGATCCTATTAACACACAGAAGAGCAATTACAGCAGACTAGCATAAGCTTAACTTATTAGATTTTAATCTTAGTAAGGCTATAAGTGCTAAAATATATAGCTAAATCGCTTTCTTTATTATAAAAGCTAAGACTAAAGACCTCTTTAGTAAGCTCCTTTAGCAGAAGCTTAGAGACTAATTTACAAACTAAACTAAAGAAGCCTTTAAACACAGGAATACTAAGGTTATTCGTGTTTTTTATAACTTCCTGCAAAAACATAATATTTACTTTCTATTAGACTAATTATTTATTACTAGCAGGCTTGTAATAGTAATATAAGCTAAGACTAGACTAAGGGATCCTAATAGAGAATTATCATATTCCTTACAATTAAGATCACGTTCTTTAGCAAGTAGGCATAGTAACTATTATTCCTCTTACTATAGTACCCTATATTAATAGCTTTAGGAATTACTTTCCTAGATATAGTAAAGAGTAGCACTAAAGAATTATTTATATCTTTACCTTATAAGGAATTCCCCTCTTCCTTTGTTTGCTTTAACCACCTTCCCTATAGTATAACCTAGTAATTAATAAGGTTATAAGGGACCCCCCTAAATACCCTATAAGATTAGGCTCCCTAAATCCCTATAATGCTAGCTAGTAGTATTAAATCCTATAATAGGTTATAACCTTATAGCTAACTATAAGCTCTTATAAAATCTAGAAGATTACTACTACTAGGGGAGTTAACTTAACCCTTAGCAGGGACTAAGCAATATTTCCCTTGCTCCTCCTAGCCCTACTAGGAGCTTTTATAAACTAAACTAACCTCCTGCTATAGTTAGTATAGCAAATTAGTAAAGACATTTATATATAATAGAAGCAGTACCTTATAGGCCTCCCTAAGGCTTAGGGCAAGAGCTAACGTAATAGTTAGCTCCCCTAGGCCTTCCTAACTTTAATAGAAGATCTTATAAGCCTACTTAATAATAGCCTTAAGGGTTAGTTCTAGACCTAGGCATTAAAGTAGCTTAGATATAGGATTTGCTACTATAACAAAGGCCTAAGGGAAACGTTCCTTAATAAGGATAGTAATAATATACTACTATACCTAATAATAACCTTAATTATTAGAGATCTTATAAGCGTTTTTATTCTTTACTTTACTCCCTAATAAAATTAGATCTAGCAATAGCATTATAGAAGATTATAGACTTTTATAAGATTTACTCTAATAAGGAAAAGTATAGTGGAGAGATATATAACTTCTTTAATAATAAGCTAAAGACCTTCTAAGCCCTTTATAAGCAAATTAACCTCCTAAAGTCCCTCTTCTATAAGGCATTTCCTATAATGCTTAAAGGAAAAGCTTTAATGTATTATAAGGACTTTCTCCTTAGCAAAGGCATAACTTTTACCTAAATAGTTAAATCTATTAAAAACTGCTTTAAAACTATTAACACTACTTAGCTTTATTATAATAACCTTTGCATAATTACACTATGTAAGGTAATAAGAGAAAACCCTAAAAAAAGTATGCTTAAGGCCCTTAACCTCCTCTCTAATAAGATTATCTTTCTTTATTATAGGACTAGAGGCTATATAAACAATAAGATTAATATATAAAACACGCTTCTTGCTACTATTAATAATATCCTTAAATATAGCCTTATAGCTTATAATAGCCCCTCTATATACAAGGACCTAATATTAAAGCTCTAGAAAAGTATTAGAGTAAAGTAAGCTAAAAGAAACGCTACTAAGCGTAGTATATTCTATTAAAAAGAGGCTAAAGTTAACTTAGATACCGTGTTTTATACTAATTATTACTATAGGAAGAATTATAACTTCTAATAGCAATAACGCAGGCCCTTTATTTATTATAAGGGCCGCTGCTTTATTTATAAGAAGTAAGGGTGCTAGTCTACAAAGCACTCTGCTAAAGAACATAAGGCGTTATAAAGGCGTTAGAATTAATCTAAATTCTATTATAATAGGCTAATAGAGTAAAAGTAGTAGTAATTCCTTGCTTATATTAAGGGCAAGGATAATAATAGTAGTAATCCTAATAACCTTAAGTAATTAATCCTTAAGACTAAGGTAATAATAGCTTTATTAGATAAGACTAAAAAGGACGACTACTCTAATCCTCCTGTGGGTCCTTTACAATTCCTTACTATAGTATTATAAAGGTTAATACTCTTAATAGAGATCCCTAATAGTAGTAAGGTGCTTAAGATACTTTAAGACTAGTTATTTAAGCACGCCCTTTACTATAGCAATCCCTATAAAAAGCCTTAGTCTAATAATGTTTTCCTTACTAAAGCACGCTATTTAGAAAAGACCTTTAGAGGCATCCTTTCTAATACTAGCGCTGCAGGAGTCTCTATAGTTAGTATTGCTTAAGCCTAAGCCCTTTTACGCCTATTTCCCTTGCTGCAAATTAACTAATCCATAAGTTAATATAATATTGCCTTTAGCGCTAGAAAAGCATTATTACTAGGTTCTTTAAAGGTTCCTATAGTACTTAGAAAGATTAAATTCTATATGCTACTAATAGCAACACCCTTCTTATTCTTAATTACTAATATAGACTATATAAATATAAAGCTTAATAACCTAAGGAACCTGCTAATTTAAGGCATAAAAGAGATCCCTATAACCTGTTAATAAGGTTATCTGTGGTAGGATCTTAAGCTAACTATAGTAGTTGCCTTCTTCCTTATAAAAACGTAACTTTATTAGCTTTATTAACGCTTTAGTTACCCTTTAATTAGAAGACTGTAAAAGGTTCTCTATAAAGCTAGTAAGGAATTTAACCTAAAGATCCTGCGAAAGATTACTAGTTTCTGCGAGTAGTATTAACTTTATAGCAAGAGCCTTAGCTAATTTAAGTTTACTTTAAAAGATAACCATAAGTTTAATTATAAGATTATTATTAATATCCTCTAAATTAATAGTAAGCTAGTCCTCTACATTATAGATTTTGCTATAGCTTTCTAAGCTGCCCGTTTTCTTAAACTAAGGAAGCAGACTACTAGAGACGTTTAGGACACTATTAGAGCTTATTAGATTAATAGTTATCTTAGACCGCCTAAATAAATTGTTTATAATACTAGAAAGAACTTCGCGTTAGCTAAATTCTATTAATACGCCTAAGGGTTAGTAATTAAAGTTAATAAGGTTCCTATAGAAGCTTATAATAGCATTAGAAAGGTTAAAAGATATTACGCTCCCCTCTAATATACGTATAGTATTATTAAAAGCAAACTCAAAGACTACATATAGCAAGACTACCTTCTTTAAATAGCTATAAAAGCTATTAATAACTCTACTAGCCTAAACAGCCTTATTCTAACACTTTTTATGTTTAGGGCATATCCACAACTATTATAGGATTTACTACTAGCGTTTTCTATTATTTAATATGCTAAAGCAATTTATAAAGCTACCTTTAAAGCCTGCAGATTACTTGCAAAGCACTAGATTAGTAATGCCCTTGCCTGCCGCAATAGGCCTAACACTTTCCTAACCTACTAGATCCCGCTATAATCTAAGGTATAGGTCTAGCGTAAGAAAAGTAGTTAGTAAGGTCCTTATAAACTCTTAGCTATAGAAGGCATAACCTATATAGTAGAGATGCCTTTAGGACTAATAAAATTTAAATCTATTATTATAAAGCTATTCCTACATAATCTAGGCAATCTAGAGATTATAGCTAATAAAGAGACCCTTTCTCCTCTACCTACTAATAAGGATAAAGAGGATTATAATAACTAACCGCGCAAACTAATAAAGAGAGTTACCTTGAACCTTCCTAATAAAAATAATATTAAAAGGCAGCTTATTAAGCAAGGCAGAGGCAGACTATAAAAGACCCCTCTAATTAACTAAGACTTTAAGAAATTAATGCTTTAAGGTACTTTACTTACTAAAGCATTTCTTATTACAAAAGAAGAAGGAGATCTTACCCTTACCTATTAACTCTACTAGTAAGGCATTATAAAGACTATAAGAGCACCTTTTAAGGCATTCTAGTAGAAGGAACTTAACGCTTTGCTTTAGCAAGAAGTCTTCTAACTTAAGATCTATAATACTAAAAAACACAGCACATAACGCATCTTTAATAGCTATTTTGTAGATAAAATTAAAGGCAAAGGCACCCTAGCACTGTATAAAAAATTATAACTTATAGTATAAGCTTATAATAATACTAGCAAGCAGATAATCTTAACCTAGGCTCCTATAATTTAACAGGCAAGTTAACGGTTAATTATAACTTTAGCTCCTTTACTTACAAAAAGGGACATCTCTATTAAGCTAAGAGATATTACACAAGCCTATATTTAATCTGTTACAAGCCTTAACCGCAAGATCCTATGCTAATTGCCTAAAGAAGTTAGAGATTAGTATCCTCCTAGCATAATTATAGTAATTATTAAGCCTCTCTACAGAATCCCTAAGGCTAGCACGCACTAGTAGGCAATGTACTAGAAGTATTATCACAAGAAGTTATTTATAATACCTTCTATATACAACCCTTGCCTCCTTATTAGTAGCTTTGCAAATAAATTTAGCATTATAGGCATGCAGACTAATAATACCCTTATCTTAGCTAATTAACCGTTTTCTAATTAAAAAGAAAACAAACTATAAGCTGCTAAATTCCTTGCTAAGCTAAAGGAGAAGCTTATAATAGACCACCCTCTAATCTTTAATAGTTATAAGCTTACCCTTAATACTAATTCCTCTATTTCTCTTTACTAAAAAAGGCAGATTAGCAAGCTTTAACTTATTAATAAAGATCTAGAGAAGCGCTAGGAGGAATATTATTAACAAAGAGCTTATAGAGCGTATATTACTATAATTTATTAACCTAAAGCCACCTTTAACCTCTTTTTTGTAGCACAAAGGCAAGATCTTATAGACAAGGATATTAAATTCCTTAATAAAAGGCTTTAGTAGTAAATAGATCACCTAGATTAAGGGCTATATTATATTCTAATTAACCTTAAAAAAGCAAATCTTTTTATCTTTATTAACAAATCCTTTGCAAATAATAAAGACTTTAGCTCTTAGATTAAATACCTTATTATAATTAGAAACAAGGACTTTAGCGAGGCTTAATTCACAATAAAAGGCAATATTATTACGTATAGCTTAACAAAGTACAAACGTGTTACACACAGCGCCCTTGCTTCTAAATTATATAGCATGGTTTAAGGTGCTAATATAGCCTATGTAATTAGCATAACTATTAAGATAATTACAGACTAGCTTAATCTGCTTAAAATTCTAATAATCCTATGTATAGATTTAAATTCACTATACAAATGCCTTATTAAGCTTAGTACTACTAAAGAGAAGCGATTAATAATTAATATTATAGCTTTTTAGCAATTATATAAACGCAGAGAAATCTTCGAAATCCGCTAGATTAATAGCAAAGATAACCTAGCTAATGTAATAACAAAGACTTCACTAAACTAAGCGCTTAAGACCCTTATTAATACAAATAAAATTATAATTAGGATAAAAGGTTAGGTAAAAAAAGTAGCATAAAACCTAATAAAAGGGTTATTACAAGAGTTATTACAAGAAGTATATATACTTTAATCTCTATAATAGCAACTGCCCTATTAAGAGTTATAGATCTTAAGTAATAACATTATAATATATATAATTATAATAACTTCTATATTTATTTCTTTAGCTATAACTATAGCGTGTTATGTGTGTTTTAGGGATATTAGGGTTATACTAATTAGTACCTATTGTATTATAATAACTATTGCTATTTCCTTTATTACTTTGTGTAAGGATTTAATTAAGGGATTAGATTTAATTAGCTAAGTGTTTAATACATTTAGCAGGGAGGGATTAGAGGCTCTTTGCGTTGCATTAATTTCTAGCATAAAAAGAGAAGAGTGCTAGTGTTAATATTAACGCAACGGGTTAGGTTAATATAAACCTAGCGCACCCTAATTAGCCGCATCTAAGCTCGCCTTAGATAGGTAGCTAGTGCGCTAGTCACGTGACCCACAACTTTGCGCATCGCGAAAACCACTAAAAGGCCTCCCACTTAGCCAGCTAGATAGTAATATTAATAATATTAACTAGAATCCTAGTACTTCCTTTTGCGCGCGCATTGCTTGTTATTTCTTGTACCTTTGTTATTGATTCGCCTGTGTACGAATCAACACTTTTATTACTTGCATTTATTGTTTTTATTTGTGATTTTTTTCCTGTTTTTTTTTATGCTTGTAACGCTACAGCCCTTCCCTGCTTGCAACGCTGCAGCTTATACCTTTGCCTATAATTAGGTTATTTAACCTTAACTACCCGCTGTATTTCCTATGTTTTTTTATGTTAGGTTATTAGATTAGAGGGAACAGTACCTCTAACGCTATTATTAGGGAGAAGGTTGTACGTGCCGTGATATAAGGATTTTAACTATAAAAAGAGAGAATTACTAGTGTTAGAATAATCCCTTATATCACGGGTTAAGATTATTCTATGCTACCCGCGGCACTAACGGGCGGGCCACGCTGCGGCCCGCTAGTAACACAAGCGAGCATGTAACTAATTACATAACCCCCTGCGCATAACCTTTGCAGCCCACAACCCCCCCTATAAAGGGGGATTGCGGGCTGCCTTACTAGATAGATAGAACAAAAAGAACTAAGAACCTTTGACTATTAAACCTAACTAGTACCCCTTATTGCGTACGCAATACCTATGACTAGATGTCACTTTGATTGACCTGTTCAATCCAACATTAAGAAAAAATATAATAAAATTACTAACTTTATTTTAATAATAATACTAAAAAGTATATAAAAGATAATTCTAAAAGCTATTAATATAATAAAAATATATACTAAATATATAGCTACCTTAGTAAATACTCTCTTTAACCTTACTAAAAAAAACCTTAAGAAAATAGTTAAAAAAATAATAAAAAAAGTAATTAATAATACTTTTAAAGTAGCTTTAATATAAGTAATTATTATTACTAATAAAGCCCTAACTAAAGGTAATATAATTAAAGTAATAAGTTAAGTTATTATTATATTAGTTTTCCTTAGGGTATATAAAAAAGTTATTATTAAAATTATAATTAAAGCACTACCTTAGTCATTTTTAAATAAAATTATTATAATAATTAATAAAGCTATTAGCTTTAATATTACAGTAATAATAAGATAACTTTAAAGTAATAATATAGTTATAACTTTCTAAAAAGTATTAAAAAAATATATAAAAAACTTTACTTAAGTAATAACTATTTTTAATGAAAAATTAACTCTTAATTACTATACTTTTGTGGGGGTATCTGTAGCGAGGGTATGTGATGGTATTAGGCTTTGCCTAATGTGGGGCCGAGGCGAGGTGCGCACAACTACTAATGCGCACCCGCATTAGCCCTACATTAGGCAAAGCCTAATACTATTATATACCCTTACTATAAATACCCCCCTATTATTATACATAAGCCCTACGCGCGAGGCAAGGTGCGCATAACCACTAATACGCACCTATATTAGCCCTATATTAGGCAAAGCCTAATACTATTACATAGCCTTCCGCCCTAGGTAGTAACTATACTATATAAACACTACTTATATAAAAGCGCTAGGTTAGTAAGAAAAGGCTATAGGTAAGTAAATTAATAAATAAAATATTCCTATTATATTTATAATTACTAGGAGATAAGTGTAAACACTACTAGGGAAGGTAAGCTAGCCTAGCTAGGATAGGTATTAAACTAGTAAGTTAAGGAGATAGTCTAGGGATAAGCAAGTAAATTAAAATAAAGGGATATAAAATTAAATAAAACTATAAACCCTACTAAGTAGCGCAAATAAGTAATATAGTAAACATAATAGGCATAGTATAGGTATAATATACTATACTAAATAGCTAGTATAAAAGCAAGATATAGGCTATTAATAGTTACTAGTAGTTAGACTATGTCTAAGTAACCTACCTAATATTAGTACTTAGTTAGAGTAAGGCGCTTATATTAGGCATAAGAAGTAAGTTATTAATAGCTAGTATAGCTAGCTAGTATTATAAGAACCTATAATTATTATTATTTGTGCGTAATACCTAGACTAAATAATACTATATTAAATACCTATTAGAGGTATAAAAACCTTATTTTATCTGCCCCTAAAGTCCTGCTAATTATCTTTCTTTATCCCCCTTATTATAAATAGTTTTTATTTTATTACTTATTACTCCTTTATAAACTTATTATTATTCCTAAGCCTACTTTATATTACTAAATCCTATGCCTAGTTACTACTATATTATAACTACCCTAAGGCCTATTATTACTATAGTACCTACTATTACTATACTACCTAGGCTATACCTAGGTACTATTCCTCTTATATAGCTTTTAGAATATTAGTAAGCAGCCCTTACCTACCCTAGCTACTTATATATACTTATAGCTACTATAGCCTCCCTTAAGCATACTATACTAGCTTTTATAACTACCTCTTAGTGTATAAGGTAATATCTTACCCTTATACTAGTACTAGGCATAAGCCTTAGGTAAGTTTATTATAAAAGGAAACTTTAATAAGGAAGGTAATACTATACTTATAATTATTAACCTACCCTATATTTAGTATATCCTTATTACTATCTAATTAGGCAAACTAAACTATAAGTATAATCCCTACAGGAAGTTATATAAGAATTACTAAAAGGGCCGCTAGAAATATATATAAGACATATATATACTAGTAGCTAATCCTTATATTAGGCATACTATATATGCCCTAATATAAGCTATAGCTAGGGGCTATGCTATTATTATACTAGAGGTGTATTATAAGAGAACCTAGTAAATCTAAATAGCTACTATCTTAATACCTAAATTCCACGCCCTAGATAATAGATTTACTAACCTATACTACTACACTAAATATACTCTAGTTACTATTTAAACTATTTATAACGCCCCTACTACTACTATACCTACTAATAATATGCTTATTATAGGAATTACTATGCCTATACTACCTAATAATATAACTACTAACTTATTTCTTATATCCCTTAGCGCTTTTATTTAAGGCACTATATAGCTACTAGTCTAACCTCTTACCTAGCTTAGAAGTATACTAATTATATAAGGGAAGTAAAATGCCTAGGCTATAGCTAGCTACTAATAGTATACTATATAGTCCTTTAGGGCTATATAAAGGGCTATAGAGAAGCAGATAGTAATACTATAAAGCATTATATAGCTACTATAGTAATCTTATAAGCCTAGCTTATAGATAAAGGAATTACTAAACACCCCCTAATACCCCTAATATACCTTATAAAAGTATATACTAAAGAGCTATTAATATTACTAAGAGAGAGATAAGAGGGATATATAGGTAATCTTAATAGTATTATTCTAAATATAGTATAATACCCCCTTCCCTAACCCCTATAATAATAAGCTACCCCTAGAGTTACCTAGTAATTAATATAAGGTTTACTAAGGTAGGGGAGGAAGAAAGGCAGGTAAAAAAGAGAGGGAAGAAGACTAATTTAGGGCAAGTTAGGCTCTAAGTAATAAATATATATAGCTTTATAAGAGAACCCTATTTAAGAACCTATTAGGGACTATTATTATACTATACACTACCTTATTTTGCCTTATAATCTGCTAGGGCTTATATATTTACTAGGTTCTTAAGCAGCTCCTATATTAGTATTAAGTATCCTACTTATTTAATAAGGATATCCTAATAGTACCTATAGCCCTATATATTATAAGCCACTAGCACCTTCTTAACCTAGTATTCCTTATAAAGCTTATTATTTTTATTATTCTATACCTATATAAGCCCTAGGTATATATTATACTAAAGCTAGCTAGGGAGTAAATTAGTAGTAGTGTGCTTAATAAGGTTAATATAGAAGATAAGGTAAATACCCTAAGGTATATTAAGATAAACTATTAGTAGTGTAGGAATAGCTATAATATAATACTTAACTACTACTTAGTCTAGCTTCTTAGAGGGGCAGTTAGTTTTAATATAGTAAAAAGAAAGCTATACCTAGTCCCTAACCTAGAATTACTTTATAAGGTAATAAAAGGTAGCTATACTATTTTATTATTATTACTAAGTAAAGGTAATAGCTGCCTAGGCTAGCTTAGAAGCCTTCTAAAGTTATAAGGCAAACTAAGCTACCTATTTTATGCTTATAGTAGTGCTAGGAGTAAGGTCTATAAGGACCTAGACTAGATTAATATTATATTTATAAAGTAGCTAGTTTAAACTAAAGCTAGTAATAAAGGAAGCCTAATTATTAAGCGTAAGCTAGCATACTACTAGGTGCTTAGGCTAATTAAACTATAAGAAAAAAATATAAAAACATAAAATAGCTTATACCTTTTAGTTAGCCTACTTTATACCTTTATTAGTCTAGGGGTAGTAGGAGGTAAAAAGTAACTATTTAGTCTTAATAATTAAGCATAATGTAGTCTAGAACTTACTTAGCTAGTCTAAGCTATAGTTAGTAATAATAAAGGTAAGGAACCTATAAAACTACTACTAATATATTTTAAACCTCTTTATATATACCTTAGTAAAAATACTAGTTATAGCCTCTAGCTAAACAAACTTAGAAAGGTAGTTTATAATTACTATAAGGGAAGAGGGATTAGCTAGCCTACACATAGGCAGGCTTATTATAAAGTTAACTAAGATCTAGGACTAAAAGTAGTTAGGAATAGGGAGGGGTTTTAGGAGGCCTTACTACTACTAGTAGCTCTTATAGCTACTATAGTAGTAATAATTATAGATATAGCAGGCAATATCCTAGGATATACCTGCCTAGTAAAACTATTACTAAAGGGTTTAGAAAGTAGTGTTATAACCTAGATAGCTTACTACTAGTAACTTATAGTACTTCTAGATAAGGGTAGTTATTAATAGCTTCTATTAAAGCACCTATATTTAGCTACAAAACTAAAGCACCTTATAAGCACTAATACTATAGTTTATAATTTACTCCCTTATTTTAACCTTTATAAGAAATTACTATATATTCCTATAAATAGTAGTAAGGTAATAGTAGTATACTATATTATAAGTAATTACTATATCCTAGAGTGCCTAAAGGTAGGGAGAGGAAAAGACTTAGTTACTAAAGGGTAGTACTATATTAATACTAAAGGGGTTAGGGTTACTTATAAAAATAGCCTAAATAAATAAAGGTTAAAGAAGGTAGCTATACTATAGGGTTAGCCCTACCTTATCCTAGCCTTATTAGGAAAGTGTATTAGTATACTACTAGTATTATATAAGTTAGTACTATAGGTAGTAATAATACTATAAGAGTGTCTTAGCCTAGTAAGCCTAATACTTAGTTATAATTTTAAGGGTTATAAAGTACTTAAAGCTCTTATAATTAGTATAAATAGTAAAGGGCTTAGAGATACCCTAAAGCTTAGCTAACTATGCCTTAAGGCAGGAAATAATAGCTAGGAGCTTTTTATTATAAATAGTATAGTTTTACTAAGGGGGGGTTAGCTAGGCTAAGTAATAGGCAATAGGGTATTAAATACTATTTATTTAGAGCTAGAGAAAGTAACTACTAAGCGTAATACTAAAGTAGTTTGCCTTAACTATTATATCCTAGTTAGGGTCCTATTAAGCTAGGATTAGGTCTAAGATAAAGAAGTGCTTAAGCTTATTAAAAGTATAAGCCTCTTACTGCCCCTAGATAAAGGAGATGCCCTTTTTTATAAGATTATAAAGGGGGTTAGTAACTTAGGAGAAATTTAAAATAAAGTTATAGTAAAAATTTATAAAACTAAGAAAGCTACGTATACCCTATAGCTTTATTAGGGCTGCCTAGTCCTAAATAGCCTAGACCTTAGTAGGGTTAGGGCATATACTCTTGCTTACTATAATAATATACCTAAGGTAGTAGACCTATTAGGTAGTAAAGACAAACTTATTAAGGTTAAGATAAAGGCCCGCTGCTTACAAGCAGCTAAAAACCACATAAACCTTCTGCAAATAATTACGCCTTAAGCTACTAGAATAAACTAGGATATTATCTAAGTATACTATAATAAAGTTACTAAAGGTATTACTAAGGGCATTATTAATATAATACTAGAAAGTAGCAGGCACACCCACTAGGCTAAAGGGGTAGATAAGCTACTTAAATAGCCTAAACCACGTTTAGAATACTATAAGAGCCTTGTCCCCCTTAGTAACCTATAGCTTATAAAAAGCTACCTAAATATTTACCTTAGTAAACTATTATATATAGGCTAGAGAGCAAAGGGTTTCCTTAATAAAAGGTAATAAGTAGTAGTCCTGCTTTATAATCTTATTAAAAGCATAATAATTTATATAAAACTACTAGCCCTTCCTAGCCTTCTTAACTAAGAGAACTAAAGTAACTACTAAAAAAAAGCTAGCTTAAATTTATCCCTTATTTAAAAGCTTTATAAGCTACTACTAGAGTTTAAGTAACTAATCCTAAGGTATAAAGTATAATAAGCCCTAAGGAAAAGAGGGAAGGGACTTATTAGGAGACTTATAAAGATAAATATAGTAGTCTAAGGTACTATAATAAGGTAAGAGAGTATTTGCCTTAGACTTATTAAAGAGATTAGTAAAGTTATAAAGCTTAGCTAGTAGGGCTATATAAGGGTCCTTAGGCTATAACTTAAGCATAGTAACCTAAAGGATAAATATTAACTTATATAAGCTAGTGCTTATAAACTAAATAATTATATCCTAAAGGCAGTAAGCTTACTTAGCTATAGCTATAAAGGTAAACCTTATTATACCCTATATAGCCTTGCCCTAGGCATAACTTAAGGACTCCTATACTATAAGGCCTTTTACTATACTTACTATTAGCTTTTACTAAGTAGTATAGAGGGTAATATTATAGTATTTTATTTATAATAGGCTAAAGATTATATTCTAGGCAAGGCCTAGGACTATATAAAGGCAGATAAATAACTACTAGCTATTAATATTAATTATAGTATAGGTAAGGTAAGTAATACTAAACTCCCTCTTAAGTGCTTATTATCCTTACTATTAAACCTTAATAGCAGTCCTTACCTAGCGCCTTAAAGGTAGCTAAATAAGCTTAAGGCCTAGCTATTAAGTAGTAAACTTACTAATAGTACTATAGCACTTATAGCTATACTTAATTAGGGTATTTATAAAGAAAAATAAGTTAAAAAGAATAAAAATAAAAAATATTAAGTAATTTATATATTTATAAATTTTATTATACTTTATTAACTCTACCTCCTTCTAACCTAGAGTTTACTATATAATAAAGCTTAGAAGCCCTTATATAAGACTTACTATAAGAGCTAGTTTTTTCCTATCTTATTCTTCTCCTTCTCCTTATACTTATAGTTATTAGCCTTAGTAATAGCCTACTAAATATAGACCTTAGGCTAAAAAGGGGAAAGGAGAGAGTAGTTATAAGCTATATAACTTATTTCTTTATAATATAAGTAAGCACTAGACTCCTAGTAATATACTATCTCCTAGTTAGTTACTTACTTAGCTTATGCCTAAGTAAAGGGTAAAGCTATATCCTTAGCCTTTAGCTTCTTTTTTTTCTTACCCTTACCCTAGGTTCTTATTATATTTACCCTAAATATAGCTATATTCCCTTTATAGTTAGTAGTATAATAATACTAGGCTAGAGGATTTACTAGGCGCTTAGTATAAAAGTAATTCTTAAGCGTAGAGGTCTTAAGGTCTAGGGTAATAGTATAGTACTATTCTATAATAGTATTATAGTTATTATAGGAAATACTATAGCTAATGCATATACTATATATTTGCTTATTAAGTGTATAGTATAGCTTAGTAAGATAAACCTTATTATCCTAGCTTATACTACTAGTAAGGGAGAGTTTTTATTTAAAGTAAATAAAGAAGGTAAAGAAGGATTTATTACTAGCCTACTTTATTTAGTTAAGTTTAGTAAGGGCTATCTTATAGTAATAAGGGTTAGAGTAAAGCTTAGAGAGATAGTTTAGAAAGGCAGCTAGGTTATAGTAAATAAAATTACCCTTTTTAAAGAATAGGGTAACCTTAGCTTAAATAAAGAATAAGAGGTTCTAGTAAATAAATATCTACTAGTTTATAGCAAAACTAATAAAGTTATAATTTACTTATAGCTTATATACTATAAAGAAGCACTAGGTATTAAAAGTAAATTATTTGCTATTATAAGAAAAGCCTATTAGAATTAGCTTATAGTAGATTAGGAGTGTAATAAGAGGTAAAAGAAAGTTAGTTACCTTAAAAGAAGGGGTTATATTAGTAGGCAAGGGAAGGGATATAGCTAAGGTAATAGTAGTAGTAAATTAAATTATATAGTTAGTAGTAGCTTATATAGCCTAAATTACTATTATAATAGTGTTTTCCTACTCCTATATAGTATTAAAGCGCTATTATATAGCTATAAGGGTATTACTTTATATAGTTAAGGTTATATTAATATAGTTAAGAATTACTATTATATCTTCTACTATTAGAGAAGTAGGTTTATTAGCTTATATATTTATGTTTATATTTAAAGGTATATTAGTTTGTTTTAGTAGCTAAAAGAAACATAAGGCTAGAGGATATCTTTTAAATATTATAAACTAGCCTTATTACTACTACTAATAGGTATTAGAATACTATTAAAAAATATAAAAAGAAAGGAAGGAAAGGTAATATAAAGACCCTATTATGCCCCCTTAATACTCTTACTATAAATACCCCCCTATTATTATATGTAAGCCCTACGCGCGAGGCAAGGTGCGCATAACTACTAATGCGCACCCGCATTAGCCCTATATTAGGCAAAGCCTAATACTATTATAACTTTTAGTATTATTGTTAAGGAATTTTTAGTTATAAAAAACTAGTTTTATAAAAGGCTTTTAGCTTAGCTTAGAGAATTAAATAGCCCTAGCCTAGCTAAGGTTATTATATATAAGCTTTATAATATTATAATAAAAATATTACTTATTATTAAAATTAATAAAGTTAATATAATAAATTACTTATATTATATTAAAATA
>SRQA01000069.1:0-43542 GCA_018360365.1 Claviceps citrina | reverse complement strand
TGGTATTCTATGTGGTTCTTTCTTCTGTTGCTGCACCTTTTTGTCTGACTGGTGTCTGACGCTGATGTCTGAGTTCCTTTTTCGGGCCTGCGACATTAGGATTGTGTCATCCAGTCTTGCCGCGCGGGGGCACTTTGCTTTCTGTCTTTTGTTTTTCCGTCTTTTTTTTTTTGCTCTTTTCCTCTCCCGCTTCTTCCTGTTGAAAGACGCTACAGTGGTAGCGTGTGGGTGCGCAGGAATACCCCCCCCCTTTTATCTGCTTCTTTTATTCTCCCCGCTCCCCTCTCCCTTTTGTTTTTTCGTCTCTTTTCCCCCCATTCTTGGGCAACTTTGTTATCATGGCAGCGACGGCACGGGTGATTACTTGATATGGAACTGAATGAGTTTGCGACTGGAGATGGATGGTACGCCCCGCGCGGGTTTTTTTTTTTTTTTTTTTTGTTTTCGTCTTGTTATGGACCGGTCCGTCGGGCCGAGACGCACATGCGGTGACGCAGCTGAGCATGTTTTGAGAGAATAGACATTTCTGTTTATGTACTAGGATCCAGTGCTTGTAAGTTGTCAGACTTGGTGACGTGACGACGATGCTAGCATCGTAGGGCACCACTGCGGCTGGCGTGATCGTCCAATCGCAGGCCGCAATGCATTGATTATCGTTATCGTTATCATGATGATACTCATCCAACATTATATTCGTATTCATCATCGCTATTCATCATCGTCTCCCGTATTATTGATCACCCCTTGATCGCCACATCCAACACCACATTCGTCATCACGCTTCATCATATCCTTCACCGCGTCCAGTTCATCATTCTGCAGAAAGAACAATAATCTAGACGACGATTGCCGCCACCCTCCCCACCCAGCTAGCTGCCTCGTTCATCGATGCCACCCTCGGACGAAGCAGCCGCCTTCTCCCACGCCGTCTACGCGGCCGTGCGGGAAATCCCCCCCGGGAGGGTCACTTCCTACGGCCACATTGCGCGGCTGGTTGGCACGCGTGCGTCTACCTTAACCCCCCCCCAATTGCCCAACCTTCCTTCCATGAAGGATAGGATTGATGCCCCCTTTTTTTTATTTCTTTTCCCCCTATCCCGTCTCGAGATATACATCATCCCCATGAATGGCATAAATTCCCCGCTAACCATCCCATCCCATCCCATGAAAATGAAACAGCCCAACGGCCCCGACAAGTAGGCCTCTCCCTCAAGCACCTCCCCCCAGCCCCCGCCCCCGCCCCCTACCACAGCCTCAGCCTCAGCCACAGCCTCAGCCACAGGCACGTCCCCTTCCACGCCGCAAACGTCCCCTGGCAGCGAGTCGTCAACGCAAAGGGCGTGATATCACCTCGGTGGGTACACCAACCTCACCTACCTTATCTTCCCTTCCCGAGATACCCGAGATAAGAAAGGAAAATCTTAAAAACTGTGTTCCTTTTTCCTTCTCATCACCCCCTCATGCATGATTGGTCTTTGGGTACTCTTGGCTCATTTCTCGTCAACCGGATAGGTCCCCCCCGCAGGATGTGCTTGACCAGGCTGCTGCACTGAGAGCCGAGGGCGTTGACGTGACGAGGGGGCCGTTGGGGCAGTGGATGGTTGATTTTGGCGTTTGTGGGTGGTTTCCGGGGGTGCTGCCTTCGGAGGAGTTGGAGGAGGAGAGCCGTGGTGGCCACGGGGATGATGACGGTGGCGGCGATGGCGGCGATGATGATGGTGGTGGTGGTGGTGGTGGTGGTGGTGGTGCGACAGACGGGACTGAAAATTAGAGTAAATGAACCATCATCGCCAGCCCCTGCCTCTCCTCATCTCATCACACTTGACATGGTCATCCACTCAAGCACACGCCCACTTCACACTCAATGCCTCATGCATCAACTCCGTCATTCAACTACGTGATTGATGCTCCTCCTCAGGTTTGCCAGCAGATTTATCGCACTTTTAATTGTCTTGCGTCTTCCCCTCCCACACCCCCAACCTCCATCACCATCCCCGAGTTCACCACCACAGTACAATCCATGCCCACAAGCGGGGAAGTACAACTCAACACTGGTATGATGAAAATAAAGAATATCTGACCATAATATAAAAACAAGAAATAAAAGAAAAAGAAAAGAAAAAAGAACAAAAAGAAAAGAGACATGGTGCTTAGCACAATATACATGAAGAATCTGTCTCCCGAAACGCCTTCCCAGTGAAAAAAAAAAAAAAAAAAAAAAAAAAAAAAAAAAAAAACACTTGGTGTAATGCTGGGTGAATGCAACTCAATATGCGCCAGGGCAAAATCGCTAATATGGTTGGCCCCAAAAGTAACCTCTTCCAAGTAGTCCAGATGACTGAAAACAGGGTACATACTTGACAGATAGGGTAGGAGTCGAAAGAATTGAATGGGGGGACTCGACTGTTTTGTTTTTATAGGAACATGGCCTTTTTAGTCGTCGGCCATCGGTCGGTCGCAATGAAAACAGGTCCGTTTCGTTTTATCCAGCGAGTCGTCGTCTGGAATAACAAAACGTTATGAGGCGGGAATCCAGACAAGCTCGATGATGCCGTCAATGTTGCTCATGGGCTGGTTGTCCGCGTGCACCCATCGTTCGTCCTTCTGCCTCCGCACATACGTCTGCAATACGGAGCCGTCAGACTGCACTTCCGACTCCTCCATTTCCCAAGCAATCTTCTTGCCCGTTTTCTCGAGATTCGGTCGTCGGGGCCCCATCATGAAGTCAAGATTCCAGCCCTTGTCTTCGGGAGCGGCGTGCAGCGTGGCCTCGACCTGGTTGGTGTCAAAGGTCACGCCTTCGGGATAGTGGGCTATTGAATATCCCGAGATGATGAAGTCATCCTGCGTCTGGAAGCGCTGCAAGGTGCAGTCTTCTCCGCACGTGTGTGCAATCTTGGTGTACTGGCTAGGCTTGGCCTTGTGCCAGCCTCCGCCACGGTAATGGTGAAGCGAGAGTGGTTTGATGCCCCATTCGTAGAAGCCAGCCGGGTGGCCGAAGAAGTCGAGTTGCCACAAATCCCAAAACGTGGTCAGCCGCGTTTCCGTGTTTTCGTAGATGCACTTTCTGAGGAGAATGTCACCCTGCGGACCCCACCCGGTGTTGGATTCCGATATCTTTTGCTCCGTGGTGCAGCTGTCGTAGAGCTCCGTGATTTTACGAGCCATGGGAAGCGACAAGAAGACGCCTCCGCCGCCAAAGGCCTGGGAACCGTGTCTTTCGAGCGCCCCAGTATCCTCGGACAGCGTGCCGATGTACATCTCTCGTGCATGATCAAAGTCTGCCATCTTCTCGATCAAGGCATGCATACTCGGGAAAAAGGTATCGTCGTCGCAGGTCACCAGCCACTTCTTCTGGTGGGCTTCGGGGTGCGAGTAGAGCGTGGGAACCAGACTGAGATATCTGACAGCCATTTCCAGAGAAGAGTCCGAGTGGTAGACATCCACGTCGATACCGACGTCTCCCAAAAGGTTGGCCACCTCCTGGAGCTCCTCGTCATTTGCTTCCAGCAGCATGAGCAGCAGCTTGCCGCCGTTTGAGCGGCCCCGGCTGTCGGTGAGCCAGAAGATCCATTCGTTGATGGGAGTGGTCTCGGGATCCATGAATCGCTTGAATGTTGTTGAGACTCCGAACATGAAGTCGGAGGCGTTGACCGTGGACGGCAAGCCCGAGGCGGTCACTTGAACTTCCAACGGCTTGTCGCAGGTGTCTTGGGCATAGGCCTTGTTGACGTCGACAGTCTTGAAGGCGCCATTGAGCAGATTCTGCGCGACCTTGGTCATGCGCTTGCGCTCCAGGCCCGGGGTCCTGGTGAAGCGAACATACCGCTTCATGTGCTGAAACCGTTCATCGAGGCTGTACTTTTGCCTGATTTTCTGCAGGTGGGGGATGTCGACACTGCAATTCATGTTGAATCGGCCCGAGGCCGCCGAGTTGCCATCTCCAAGCACGGAACCGCCCGACACAGGTTGATTGCTCTCGTCGAGTGCCTTCTGTTCGTGGACAGGGCTCACCTTGATGCCCGGTTTGCGGAAAAGCCGAGGTCGAACCCGTACCGAGTCTTGGCGAATGAAGGCCAGGAGAATGAGTAGCACGCACAAAGCGGTAAGGAGCGCTCTCACACAAGGGCTCCTCATTGTAATGGAACGTTTGGAACCGAGGGATATCGGTCCCATGTTGTCTTGTTGTCGGTACCGAGTTCACGAGACGAGAACGAAGGGCCAAGAGGAAAAAAAGAAGAAGGAAAAAACACGCCCCCGGGTTCAATCCTCACAGCGAGCCACTGCGTTTCCAACGCTGTGTGTGAGAGAGTGGGATGACGGGAGCTTTTTGGGGCGAAGAAGACCTCAATGTCGACGGCCGAATACCGCAGGCGAGAGACAGAAAGGGGTTCGACTCGAGTCAGGCTATGTAACGACAGATGGCAGGCAGGGCGCGCAAGGAAGCGTGGTAACGAGCGGAAACAGGGCCAAGGCCTGTGTTGAGCGGGCTGCTGTTCAAGGTCGGTCGTCGGTCGTCGGTCGTCGGGAGTGCAGGATAGGGTCGAGTGCCGTCCGTCAACGCTCGTCAACGCTCGTCGGTCGACGGAGAGGAGATGGGGGTAAGAAGGAATGAGGGAGGTTGTGCGGGAGCGAAGCAAACGGGAGAAAAGCCAGGATGCAGGAAGGCACGTCCGGCAGCTGGCGTCCCAAGTTCGCATGCGCGAGTCGTGGACAGGGGGTGGGCAAGGGGGGTGGGCAAGGGGGGTGGACAAGGGGGTGGAGTCGCGGAGTGTGGCGAAATTAGAAGCGGGCGGGTCGCAGGTCGCAGCCAGGTCAGTCACAGACTCACAGCCCAGTGCCCGTCAAGGCTAGCAGGTCGGCACCTGGGCAGGTGGGCCGTGGCTACCTGGGTTACCAGGTTACTACACCCTAGGTTAGGTAGGTAGGTAGCTCAGTTGGCTGCTTTCTAGGCTTCTTAAGTCTTCTTTGGCACTCAGTGGCACTGTGTGGCGACGCTAGCCACGACGACGCTAGCCACGGAGGATCGCAATGCCCGTGCAATACATGCGATACGTGCGATACGTGCTCGCACGTGTCTGTCCTCTGGTCTCTGATGTCTGGTCTCTGGACCATCTGCTGCACAGGCGACAGCCACAGCCACAGCCACAGCCACAGCCTGGACTGGACGGGATGGCCGTCAGTGTGAGACTGTGAGTGCAGCGCAGCGCAGCGCAGCGCAGCGGGTGCAGCGGGCGTGACGTGAGTGTCACTCATTTCCCCATTTCCTCATTTGCTCATTTGCTTATTTGATCCTCATTTCCCCCCGCCGACGCTTCGTTTAGCCAAACTCCCTGCCAAAGTTGGGGCCCGCCCATGGGCGCTGCAGCAGGGTAAATGCGCATCTTATCCATCCTAGGCTGTGCGCATCTCTCAGTGCCATGTCTCACGAACGAAAGGGGGGGGGAATTGTTCAAAGTGGTGTTCGCCGCCCTGGTTGCTGTGTGCTAGACAGTCGGAATAACACCCGCGTCTCACATCACATTGTGAGATGGAGTGGATATGCCCTTGTGACAGGTTGCCCGTAACCAAAAGATGGTTTATTTTTTTTTTTTTTTTTTTTTTTTTTTTTTTTTATTTTTTTTTTTTTTCAATTTTTTAATTCTTTCAAAAAAAAAAAAAGTTTAAAAAAAAAACTTTCCTAGGGGCCATGTCGTGGAACGGAAGGAGGGTTTGCTTGGCGTCAAACGGTTTGGGCCCTTTGGACGCTGTGACACGCACGCTCGGCGACTGACGTCGTGGCTCAGTGCTTTGCGCGTCGAGGCAGCACGGCTCACCAACCAGTGATCAGAGCAGCGACGGCCCACGGAAGTCGCGGGTGATACCCGTATACGGGGGGGGGACACGGGCAAGCAAATTTGAGTTTTACATGGACAGGACGGCCAACAAGAAGGAAAAGAAGAAGAAGAAGAAGACGAAGAGGGAGAAGAAGAAAGAAGTGGAGAAGTGGGTCAACGACCTGCAGGGTAGGAGGGATTGTGTGGCTGGCGGCCCCGGCGAGGCCGTCAACGTCGTCACAAGTTTCAGTGTGGGACCAACGTCTCAGGAGTCAGGAGTCAGGAGTCAGGACCGTCTTTCCGCATTGCATCGGTCGATGGTCGATGGCCGATGGGCCCAGTGAGCCATTCTCACTCCATCTCGTCAAAGAAGCTCATCCAGATAAACAACCCCCCCGCCGCAAGCAACACCACGGCCGTCAAGGCTCCGGCCCCGATCCTGTCCGCCACCGTCACCGGCCTCGGCGGCACCTCGCCGTTGTCCCTGCCCCCGGCGTTCGGGTTCCCCCTGGACGTGCCGCCGGTCGAGTTGGTCACCGGCCCGTCGGCGTTCTCCATCAGCAGGCTCGACACCGCCGCCAGCACGTCCATGCGCTCGCCCGCGCCCGTCGTCTTGTCCACGCCCGGGTCGACGAACCGGCCGTAGCTCCAGTAGAAGCCGCACTCGCGGCCCGACGGTCCGCCCGTGCACTGCCCGACGGCCGCCGCGGCCGAGGTCCTCAGCGTGGACAGGATCCGGTCCCTCGTGTGCGGCGCGAGCTGCGTCACCACCGCGAGCCAGCGGTGGACGTAGCCCTTGTAGGAGAGCATGTCGGGCGTGCAGGTTCCCTTGCCGTTGGTGCCTTCGCAGGGCAGCTCGTAGGCAATGTTTTGCGGGAAGAAGCTCCTGAGCAGCGCGTCAAGGAGCTTGTCGAGGCGTTGCCGCCACTTTTCGTCTTTGGTCTGGCCCGGTTTGCACCCAGTGTCTGTTAGTTTGTCGAGGAGTGTGGGTTGTATAGTTGACGAGAGAGGGAGAGAGGGAAAAAAAAGAAAAAAAAAAATGGAGCAAGGTGTTTGTTCCGGTTTGCCTACATAGTTGTACATGAATGCAGCGCCTTGGGCCAACACACCGGCATTGTACGAGTACTGACTCTTGACCACAATGCTGCAGTTGGTCTTGACGTCGGCGCCGTCGTAGACTGCCCAGGACTCGTTGTCGATGAACTGCACGGCCCAGAGCCAGTCCCACGTCTCTTCGGCGCGCCGGGCATACGTGTCGTTTTTGGTATACCGGGCGAGTCTGGCGCCCATGTTGAAGAAGATGCCGTTGGCGATGGCTGGGGGGGCAATACCGTCAGTGGAAGGTGGTGTAAGTCGCAGGACGCGCAAAAAAAGAAGAAAAGAAAAAAGAAAAGAAAAAGAAAAGATCCAAAAAATGAAATAAAATAGCAAAAAATAAAAATTAAATAAATAAATGAGAAGAAAAACACCGACTGTTCTTGTAATTGTATCCCTGGTTCGTTGGCGGAATCTGCCACCGCAAACCGCCGTTGCACGTCTTGTCATAACGGCTCGGATCGGCCTGCGTGTTCCAGACGGCCTGCGCGAGCGCAAGCCACTGGGGCTGATCGGCCGGAGGGTCCGGGAACTTGTTCTCGGCGGCGAGCATGGCCGAGAGCCCCCAGAAGCCCTGGTCGTCGTTGCCGAGCGAGAGGGTATGGTTCTCGGGCATGTAGTTCCAGTTGTTGCCCACCTGGTGCAGCATGCCCTCCATCACCATGCTGTTGTAGGTCGCGTCCCCCGTGTACTTCCAGTAGTCGATCATGGTGCCCATCAGCGCGCCGCCCTCCCACCAGTAGTACGGGCCGAGGCCGGTGGAGGGCGGGCCGGGCAGCACGCCGGGGATGTGGCCGGGCTCGTGTCCGTGGTAGAGGCTCATGAGGTCGCGGGCGACCGCCGTTGCGGTTCGGATCATGTCGGCTAGTCGTCGGGAAGGGGGGGGGGGGGGGGGGGGGGGGGGGGGGGGGGGGGGGGGGGGGGGGGGGGGGGGGGGGGGGGGGGGGGGGGGACAATGTCAAGGGGTTTGGTGTGCCATGTTGGAGGCTTTTTCTTTCACGTAGACAGATTTTTTTTCTTCTTTCTTTCCAGTTTTACACATACCTCTTGTGTCGATGCTGTAGCCGCTTTGCTGAGCACTGGCCGTCGTGCCCAGGAGACAGCCGCCGGCCACGACCAGCCATATTGGCGACGGCACACACAATGGCACCACCATGTCTGCTTTGCCGGACGAGAGTGCTGGACGTGGAGAAAAATAAAATAAAAATGAAAAATAAAAAATGAAAAATTGAAAATCTAATCTACGGGCTCTAGACATGTTTTATTCGCTCATCCCGAGCAGCCCAGGCTGGATGGCCAGTGACCCGTGTGGCCCGTGTCTCGCATCCCCGGGCAATATCAGTGCAACCTAATAACACAACGGATGCCGACAAAGTTGCATCTTGACAGGCCATGACACACACCAAAAAAAAAAAACGAAGGACAAAAGAAAAAAGAAAAACAGAGAAAAGGAAACCCATTTCGCCGGGCTGACATACATACATACCTACACACATACGCTTGTAAGTTGTACATACATACATATATCCCTGCGCTCTTGTCGATTCGTTTCGCATCCCTGCCCGTGTAGAGCGTCTCGTCGCGAGACTTGACTCTCCAAGCGAACCATCAAAGCCCTCATGTTGATCATCCCCGAGATTTCGATTTTCCAACCCAACGCCCATCTTTCCTCTTTCTTCTTCCTTTTCAGGTAGAGAAAGTCGGTCCGTGCATATATGCCATGTGGGCCCAATCGTAGAGACGGGGACGGGTAGGTACTAGTTGAGAAATGGCATCTACATAGTGTGCTTCTAGAACGAATGAAATCCATATCGCCATGCCCATTCCACGCACAAACACCAACCTAGCAAACGACATGTGCCCACGAAACATACGGACTTCTTGTCCCCCGTCCCCGGACTGACCACATACCACGCCGTCTACCACCGCTCTAGCACGAAAGAGGCACTGGTACGGATACGTGATAGTATGACCTATCTAGATACATGGATACAAAAGAGAGAAAAAAAAAAGAGGGAAAAAAGAGAGCCTAGATGTGGGCGGAAAAGAGCTCCTGTGTGCCCTAGTGGCGTATAGGGCAAAGGGCAGTGACTGCGCTCTTTATAATAAAGCGAGATAACTATCTAAAGGGTTTCACACACGTAACCACAGGCAACACACCCCCTAATTAACGCTAATTTAAGGCCTTTAAAGAGGGGTTAATTAACTCTATTACTAAAATATATAGTGTTTTTTACGAGCGCGTAACGCACCCCTAAAGTAAGCTTAAGGTGAGTTTTTTACCTCTTGCTTGCTATGCCTACTATATATAATACTGCCCTCTGCAGCTAGGTTAATAGCTTCCTTTTTCCTCCTTTAATAACCTTTATAATTAAAAAACACACACATATATATATATATAATAGGCGCTGTTACTTACTAAAAAACTATACTACTAGTAAGAAGGGAAGTAGGGGGAGCTAGTAATACTAGCTCTAGTAACTTTAAGCTTATAAGCTTAAAGACACTATTGCCTATAGCTTCTAGGAAAGAAGAGAAGGATATTAGTTCTCTTAGTAGTGCTAAGGGGCCTAAGGGCTCTAAGCTAGTAGGAAGGGGTTAGTAAATAATATACTTATTATGCTTTTCTTCTTCTTAATATTATTACTTACTAATTTTTATAATAGCCTGCTATCCTTACTAAAGGTATAGAGCGCGTATACTCTTACTAGGGGTGTATGTGCTCTTATATTTATAGTAAGGGTAATAGGCGCTACTTTAATTACGCTTAGGGGCATAGTAAGTATTATTATGCTTATAAGCAGGGGAATTATAAGTATTTCCCTTTGCCCTTTATTATAGCTCCTATAGCTAAATAAATAATAGTAGTGTAGGGCGTTAATAGTTAGGTAAGAAGATCTCCTTCTTTATATGTGCTTTATTTCTAATAAAAGAAGCTATATAACTAGTGCTATATAGCGCTACGCATGTAGCAGGACCTTATAACTAAGAAGCCTTTAGTTTATAATAACACTCCTACTGCTATTACTAGTGCTAGCATAACTAACGCTATAAAGGAGAAGGTTATAACTATTATAGCGCACCTTAAGAGTGTTATACGTGCTCTTATATAGAAGTTTTATTACTTTTGTTGCTTTTTACGTGGTTTAGTTAGGCGTTTTGTTTGTTCTTCTTTTCTGCGCGTTAGTGTTAGTAGTATTAAATTTTACCTTAAAAAAGTTATGTTTGCTTTAATAGCGCTTTTGCTACTTAAGGGAAGGGCTCTTATATAATTACTTAGGGTAATATACCTAGCCGCCCCCCCCCTTAAGTGCTAAATTTATGATTATAATGCTTACGTGTAAAATAATTAAATTACTCTAATTAACAAAGCTCTTAAAGCTTTCCTTAGTTCTTTAAATTACTCTTGTAGAGTAGTGTGTATATATTTATTTTTAATTAAATTCTATAGTTACTATAATTACTATAAGCCTAGGAGGACTTATAGTATATAGTGTTTTTGTGCTAAAAGCTTTATTTAAAAATCTAATTACTTTTTAAGGGATTAGGTATATAAATTAACTATTTTAAGCATCTTTTAGAATTACTTAAAGCACTAATAATCTAATGCCTTTATAAACCTATTAGCTAGCATATTTATAGTGGGAAAATATGAGATTTTAAAGCTTTCTTACTTAAACTCTTGCTTTAACTATATATTATAAATATTAATATGCCTTAGCTATGTATTAGTGTATTTTGTGTTATTTAGCACTAACTGGATTGTCTATAAATTATTATAATTAATAATCTAGTCTTTGTGAGTATAGAGTTAAATGTTACGAAAGAGGCACTAAAGCGCTATTATCTCCTATGTTATTTGCTATAAAGTAAGTAATTTAGCCTCTGTAGTTAATATGCTTATAGTTATTTAGCGTGTTACCTTCTATAAGATTAGCCCTCTAAAGAGAGTAATAAGATATCCCTGTAAAGACCTGTGTGTAGTAAGGTTATTACTAAAAGAAGCGTTGCTAGATATTTGTAATACGCGTATATTACTTATATTACTATAGCATAAGGCAAGATGCTATATAAGGAATAAATATCTAATAGCTTAATCTGCTACCCTGCTATGCTCTCTTCCTAGATTTATAAGGAATTATAATAGCTTTAATATAGCGTATGTAATATTAAGCCTAATTATAATTACTATGTATAAAATTAAGCTAATTCGCTTTTAGTATAATTTTATCTTAGACTTTGTGGCTTCTCCCTCGCGCTTATAGTACTTTATTATAGGGATTAGAATTATAGGATACGTAGCTTTTTAAGCTTAGCTAAATTTCTTAGCGATTTTGTTAATATATGCTTTATAAGAGAGATAAATCTTTTGCTTTGCTTAGTTACGAATTACTTAAATGCCTAGAAAAAAGCGCACTTTGCCTTTCACGTCTAGCTTATATAATTCCCTAAGGCTAGCAGAGATCTTGTCTGCCCTTTTTATTATATCTCTGTAGAAAGCTATAATAATATTATCTATAAAGAATATAATGAATATTATATAGTTTTTTATATAGAAAAGGCAAGGCTCTTCTTAGCAGGCTTTAAGCCTAAGCTCCTTAAGCTTTCCGCTTAATTCCTTAAACTAAAGCTATAGTAAATCTCTTAATTTATACAAAGCTCTTAAAAGCTTTATATAATATCCTTCTTGCTTAAATCCTAGAGGCAGATTATATATTATAGGTATTGTGTTCTTGCTATATATTACGTAGAGGAAGGCATTCTTTATATTCTACTGCCTTATCTCTAAGTTAAATTTCCTTATAATTACTATAAGCACGCGGAAAGCGTGTGCTATAAGCATTATAGCATAGGTCTTTTTAATTATATCCTTTAGTTAGAGATCTCCTCTTATATAAATATATACTTTATAATATTTAAGAATCCCTTTATTATTAAACTTATAAGCAAAAACCTATTTTAATAGCAAAGGCCTTAATTTAGCTACTGCGTGTTTAATAGAAGTCTAAGTGCCCCTTTCCTTTAATTTGTTAATTTTATCCTATATTACTTTAATCTAAAGAGCTTTTAATAGGTAAGCTATAGCTTCTTTATATATTCACAGCGCCTTTACTAGGTTAGCTTGCTAGATTATTAGAGTTTTAAGGGTCTTAGCTATATTAGCTCTGCTCTCTTTATTATAATATATATTAAAAATAGAGAAAATCGTCTGTAAGCTCTCTGTGTTAATAGATTCTATAATTTATTAATTAGATATATTATAGATTTCTTTAGGGTCCTAGAGGCTCTGTAGGAAAGGTAGGAGATACTTATTAGGCTTCCTTTTCTTTAAGGTGCTCTAATTTACCTTACGCCCTTAAGCTTCCTTACTAGTAATCTATAAGCTCTAGCGCAATCCCTTTTATAGCATATTACTTAATTACTTTATAGTAGGTTTCTTTAGTTTAAACCCTTCTAGCTAAGTAGCTAATTTATTAGAAGGTCTAGGAGTATTAGAAGCTCCCTAAGCATAAGGCATTATATAACAGGGCTGCTCTTTATTTATTTGCTTACTAATCTATATAATTAATTTATATTAGGTTTACTCTTTTAATAGTTTATTAACATATAGGGTCTTTCTTTATCTTAAGGTATTATTACCTTACTCTTCCCTTATAATTACTAAGTTATAAGAAAGAGGGCTTTTAAGAGCCTTAAAGGGTATAACTTACGCTCCCTATATATCTATTACACTTAGCATTACTATATACACTTCTAGATCTAGTGTATGCTTAGGCATTTAAAGTCCTATAAACTTAGGCGTTAGTAGTTAAAAATATTAGTGCTCTCTAGGATTTTAAGGTAAATTTTCTTTACTTAAAGAAATGCTCTAAGGCATATCTACCCCTAAGTTTAAACTCTCTAGTATATTCTCTAGCAGAAGTGGTTATAGTAATATAAGGATTAAATTAATATTATTATTAAGCTTTGTGTTAATTTATAGTTTTTTAAATTAAGCTTTAAGCTTAGCTATAAATTATGCTTTAGCACTTTCCTTAATAGGATTATAGAAGATCTTTTTATTAAATATTATATTCCTTATAGTTATTACCTTCCCTAGCTTTAGTACCTATATCTAATATATATTAGAAGCTATATAGCCTATAAGATATCTAATATATCCCTTAGGGCTAGTTTTATAGTGCTAGCAGCTGCGGTTAGCCTCGCGATCCCTCTAGAGAGGATAAGTGTAATATCCATACACATATAAACCGCTCTAATTAGGTTATAAGTCTATAGACTACTCCCGAATTAAAAGCTATGTGTTATTACAAAACTAGGTCTTAAGGGTCTCTAATAGTGTTTTCTATTCTAATTACTAAGAGGGGCTAATATTATGCAAAAAGGCCGTAGTAAAAGTGCTCTCTAGCTATAAATTAGCTAGGAGAAACACTTTATTAAGCATTATGTTTAACTTTATAGTAATTATTTAATTTGCTTTTTTTACGTGGCTATTTAGCTTATAAGTGTAAGGAGGAGCAAGCTCTAGTATAATACCTTTTTCACATGCCTAGCTCTAATACTATATATTAGAAGCTTTGTAGATTACAGCCCTTTTATTATCTTATATAAATCTTATAATTAGGAGACTAAATTACTTTATAACCTAGGCTTTAAAGTAAAATAATATATTAAAGACTAATACTTGTGTTTTATTTAGTAATGCGTGTACTGTGTGGGGAGTGACGCGACCCTCGCAGTTATTAAGGATAAAGGCCTTAGGGGGTCATGGGTCATGGCTAGGAAGAAGGATTAATTAGTTTATGTAGTATAAAGGCCGGCGTGCCTCTGGTAGTTAGGTAGCATTATTATTAACCTTTTCGCCTTGTTTTTAGCCCTCTTACCCGCGTGCGCGCGGCTATGTTGTAATAATCTAACTTAGCCTCGCAATACTAATTAATCTAGGGACTGTGATCCTAATAGTATAGGTCTCTTTATATTATTAACTTATATAACTAATTAAGTTATTATAACCTTGTGTATAGACCGCTGTGGTGACAAGCTATATGTTGCCTTAACCTCTATCTAGCGTAATATAAATAGGGGCTAAACCGTGGATAAAATTTAATATTATTAAAGGCACTTCTTAGCTACTATAGAATAACATATCTAAGGGACTAACTATTAAACAAAGGGAATAAAGAAGAATTATAATATAAGAAAAGCCTGCTTATCCTATAAATAAATAACTTATACACTAATAAAGGATTATACAAAGGAAGTTATAAAGAAGATTATATTAAAGAACTAGGCTAATAGACTAGTCTAGTCGCTAAAGAATGCTAGCAGAATTTTATGTAAGGGAGGCCTTAGCTAAGCGGACGAGTCGCGGCGGAAAACGCTGTCTTACTAGTACTAACTATATAGTAGAGCTTTCCTTAGAAGAAATTAGAAGATTAATTAATCTTAATATAAACATATAGAAGAATAACTTTTACTAGGCAAACACAAGTTGTTTGCTTTAGCCTAAAAATACTAGGCTAAAGGAGGTTGTGCTACTGCCTTACTACTAGAACTATATTAATTAATTAGTGTTAAAGAAGTAAATTAGTTTTATGCTTATTACTATAGTTATTAGACTCTTCTACATGCTAATAAGAAGCCTTTTGCTAACTAGCGTTCTACTTAGTTATAGTATATATAGTTAGGGTTTTACTTCTAAATCTGCTAGGCTAAGCATTAAATAATTAAATAGACTCTTATTAGCTTTAGTTGCTCTTGCTATAAAGTTTATATTGCCTGCTAATTATTATATATTAAAAGCACCTAGAACACACTTGCGCTAACTTAGCTACACAAGTTTAAATTATTAGAGGACTCCTTAAAGACTAATTATACCTAAGGCAGTATTACCTAATATAGGATTAATTAATTTAGATATAATAGGAAGTCCTACTAAGTCTAATATTGCTAATATATTTAATAAGGATCCTAGGTTAACGCCCCTGCCTAAGGAGATAGACTTCTTGAACTTTGCGAAGATGTTAGGTAAAACACTTAGAAAGCATGCCCTTATTATATCTAATTAGAATAAGGCTAACCTTTAATTTAATAGGGAGAATATCTCTAACACGCTAAGCAAGTTTAAATAAAAGATAGCTGCCCTTAGAGTTAATAAGAAGGATTAGCTAAAGATCTTTACTTGCGAGGTTTACCCTAGTATCTAAGTTTAGGTAAAGACCCTTATTGCCTTATGTAATTAGAAGGAAAGTAAGGAAGAACTCTTGCTCTAGTATAATACTACTACTTAGGATAAGATAGAGAACGCATAGAACTCTCTTAAGGATCTTAATACCAAACAACCTTCTACTATAAGCAACACGCACTTTTAGCTTTAATAGTATTAGGCCTTAATAATAAAGGCTAAACCTTAGACTTAGAAGATAATAATAGGTTAAGGTAATTATATTTATAAAGCTCTGCTAGACTTAGTTATTCTTAGCTTTATAAATATAAACTACATAAGCAGGAATAACTTCTTAACTTTGCCTTATAAGACTCTTTAGGAGAAGCTTTATAACTATACCTAAGTTTAACTTAAATTAGAAAACAGAAATTTATAAACTATTAAACCTACGTAATCTAAGCGTAGGGATTAATTAGTTTCTTATAATTCTAAGTTTAATTTAGATTAATGTAGAGTCCGCTTTGCTAAAGAAACGCCTAAGGCTAGTTAGCCTACTTACACAGCGTTAGACTCTAATGATAAGGATAGAATACCTAGAACCTTTAGAGAATAGCAAGATTAAATAGATTTATTAACTAAACAACTTAAGGAAATACAAATTATAGTTGCCTAATAGAATAGGAATATTAATCTCCTTAAGCGGCTTAAAAGCAAGTTTAGCTGCTAAGGAGGGACTAGTTAGCAGGACTTTAGCATAAACATTATAATAACTAACTAGGACGCTAGGAACAGTACCTTTAGTAATAATTAAAGAGGAGGTTATAGCGGCGGTAGGCGGTCCGGTAGTAGGTATAATAATAATAACTATAGCAAGTCTTATAGCGCTAATAGCGGCTAGAAAGATATTAAGTGTAACTACTACAGAGAACCTAGGCACTATATAAACTAGTGCTAAGTGTTAGCTTTAGATACTAACCTAGGCTTTAGCAAGTATAATTAGAGAGAAGGACTATTATATGTTAGTAGTAGCATTATTCCTCTAGGCTTTGTTTAAGCTTTCCTTTCTAAGGGCAGCACTACCTATAGGGCAGTAGTTTTCTAGGCTTTGATCTTTAAGGATAGTAAGGCCTATAACCTTTTGCCTATTGTAAAGACAAGACCTAGTACAGGGCCTAATAAGTAGAACATAACTAAGATAGAAGCAGCTATAGTAGAAGAGGCTACTAGAACAAAGGATTCCTGTAGATATTGCCTGCTATAAAGATTAAATAGTACTGCTAGAACTGCTATAGCTATAGTAATTTATTTTAAGCGCACAGGGAACTCTAGGGCACTACTAATAGCATTATTAATATTATTAGCCCTAATCTACGCTGTAACGCCTGTACCTTTAGTAACCTTAGTGGCGCCTCT
The DNA here is from genome assembly GCA_018360365.1 of Claviceps citrina. NCBI lineage: Eukaryota > Fungi > Ascomycota > Sordariomycetes > Hypocreales > Clavicipitaceae > Claviceps > Claviceps citrina. Next base: position 27,051 of record SRQA01000069.1, on the reverse strand, counting down.
AGGTCTTATGGGTACCCCCATGGCGAATGTAGTAGTCTTTGCTAGTACTATAATGGCCTTAGTTAGTGCTTTAGTAGACGGCTTTGTGAACATAATGCCTAAAGGTTAAGGACTTAGCGTGCAAGCTATAGTAAACTTAGGGATTACTAAAAAGTTGCCTTAGGGCTCTAGAAAGCCTAGGAAGACTAAAGCTAAGATCTAGATTAATAATAAGCTCTTAGAGTTAGTAAAAGCTAACTATAAGGAAGCTAACCTAATTTGCAGACATATATTAAAAATGCTATATAGTAAGATCTTTAAAAAGAAGGTTAGAGTTAGTCTTTAAGACCTCTGCTACTTGATGCTATCCCTAGCTAAGGCTGTAAGCTAAGAGTGCTCTATGTGTTCTAATAGAGTTAAAAAGATATACTACTTTACGCCTAGCGTAACGGAAGATGCATAAGCTACGGAACGTATAATAGTGCTAAGAAAATAACTTTAAACTAAGGATAGCGAAGATTAAATAGTTAATATAATCTAATACTTAAAAGCTTTTGTGGAGGATGCTAGGCTAGACAAGGCTAAAGACATTTTAGATTGCTATGTAAGAACCCCTGCTGCAGGAGTTAATGTAATACTCTGGGAAGTTATGTAAAAAAGGATAGGCAACCTGCTAGTAATATCTAATCCTTACCTTAAGACTTTGCAGACTAATACTATTAGCCTAAATAAGGCTGTTAGCATAACGGTAGCCTTTATTATTTAACCTGTTTCCCTTGTTAGCTACCTTCAGGACCTCCCGCACCTTCTAGTCAAGCTAGGCAACCTAGATAGACGCTTCTATTTAGCCCTAATTAACAGTGGCTTACAAGGGAATATTATTACTAAAAGCTAGGCTTGCTAGGCTAGTTTGAAGATTTATCCTATAACCACAGAAGCTAACACTATGTCTTACACTAACGGAGCAATTAGAATAATAGGCAAAGTGCGCATAAAACTCTACCTTAGAAGCGTTTAGACCCCTATTAGACTTTATGTGTCTCCTAACACTATCTCTATAAAACTAATCCTTAGAATGCCTTTTATTTAAATAGCCTAAGCTACCTTTAAGTATAGTAATAGGGAGGGTAATATATTTATTAAGTATAGGTTTAATAATATTATTATAGTCTCTAAGGTTACTAGAGGCGTTTAGTAGGAGCTTACTAATAGGGAAAGGGAATAGTTTATATAGGTTTACTATATATCCTTCTTACCTAGCAAATTACTAAATAATTACTTAATATTAGGCACCTAAGCTAGCGTTAAGGCATAACAAACTGCTATTAAGGAGCCTAAGAGATATTACTTAGCGCTAGACCTAGAGGCCTAGAGGGAGAAGGGAGAGGAGAGTAAGGTTACTAGTAGGACCTTTCCTACTATATACTAGCTATAAGGCTTAATGCTAGCCGCGCTAATCTAAATAACTACTACCTCTTATAATTTACCTAATAAACTAATACTAGCTAGGGCAAGTGTAGTTATAAATAACTAGCTAACTACTAAGATAGAAATAGAAATAAGCAAACTAACTATATTACATATAGACGCGGGAACTACTAAACTAACCTTAGTACCTTTAAATACACCTTAACTTATAATTAACTCCTTTATAGTCCTTAATAATATTAAAGATATTAAGGTTTGTAAAGGACTACGCAAAGAGCTTAAAGAAGGAGATAAAGTTATATAAGTTACCTAGAAAGAAGGCATGTGTATTATAAGTTTAGCGCTAGAATTAGTAGCTAAGAAATTCTATAGCCTCCTAACTAAAGCTATTGCTAAGCTTTAACCTCTTACTAAGAAACCCCTTATAAAGCTTTAAGTAAATACTATATACAAAAGGAAAGCTAATAAAATCCACCTAAGGGATAATATCCCCTTTAATAGCACTACCCCTAATAGTAACCCTAACTAGAAGGCAAAGAAGTAGGCTAAAGCTAAAGACCGCCTTAACACAAGCAGCAGATTTATAGATTATATTACTAGAAGATTTAGTAAAAAGCTATAGGGCTTCTAACTAACTTAGGACTAGCTAGATTAATTAATATTTAGTATTAGAGACTAGCTTTAGCCTAAGGAGCTTAAGGTATTCTGTAAGATACTTTGTAACTAAGAAGCGGCGCTAGCTTAGGACTTATTAGAGTATAGATTAGTTAATTCCCTTATTATACTACCTTAGGTTATTAAAGTTATTAAATATAGCGCTTAGTAAGCAAGATTAATTCTAATCCTCTTAGGACTTTAGGATAAGCTAATAAAGCTACTTAAAAAGAAGCTTAAGTATAGCTATATTAAGGAAAGCTACAGAGCCTATAGGAACCCCTACTTCTTAGTTTTAAAGAAGGACAGAGGAGTGTGTTTAATCTTATTAGCTATAAAGTATAATAACGTTACGATTTGCAACGCTTATATCCCTTAAGGCGCTAAGGCTTTTAGCAAGGACTTTGTAATATGTAAACTGCTTAGCCTACTTAACTTCCTCTCTAGGTATAACTAGCTTTAGCTAGCACTGTAAAGCCGTAATATAACTATAATTTTAACACTATTAGGGCTTTATTGCCTCTATACCCTTCTATAAGGGGCGACTAATTTAGTTATATAGTTCTGCTAGATAATAGTATAAATCCTCTTTAACTTAATCCCTATAGTTTACTTGCCTTTCCTTAATAATATTATAGTTAAGGGCCTAAAAAATACCTATAAAGACGCTAAAATCTTGCCTAGGATCCGCTAATACGTGCTAGAATACCTAATTAATATTAACCGAGTCTGTTATGGACTGGCCCTATTGCTACTGCTAATAGGCGTTGGAATGCTATTAAAAGACATAAAGAGAAAGGAAGGAAAGGTAATATAAAGACCCTATTATACCCCCTTTATACCCTTGCTATAAATACCCCCCTATTATTATACATAAGCCCTACGCGCAAGGCAAGGTATATATAACTACTAATATACACTTATATTAGCCTTATATTAGGCAAAGCCTAATACTATTATATAGCCTTCTGCCCTAAGCAGCAGCTATGCTATATAGACGCTGCCTATACAAAAGCGTTAGGTTAGTAAGAAAAAGCTATAGGCAAGTAAATTAAGAAATAAAACGTCCTTATTATATTTATAGTTATTAGGAGATAAGTATAAACACTGCTAGGGGAGGTAAGCTAGCCTAGCTAGGATAGGCACTAGACTAGTAAGTTAAGGAAATAGTCTAGGAATAGGCAGCAGACTAAGACAGAGGGATATAAAACTAAATAAAACTATAAACCCTACTAGGTAGTGTAAATAAGTAATATAGTAAACATAATAGGCGTGGTGTAAGTATAATACACTACACTAAATAGCTAGTATAAAAGTAAGACATAGGCTATTAATAATTACTAGTAGTTAGACTATATCTAAGCAACCTGCTTAATATTAGTACCTAGTTAGAGTAAGGCGCCTGTATTAGGCATAAGAAGCAAGCTATTAATAGCTAGCATAGCTAGCTAGTATTATAAGAACCTATAGTTATTATTATTCGCACGTAATACCTAGACTAAATAACGCTATATTAAATGCCTATTAGAGGTATAAAAACCTTATTTTATCCGCCCCTAGAGTCCTACTAACTATTCTCCTTTATCCTCTTTATTATAAAGAGTTTTTATTTTATTACTTATTACCTTTTTATAGACTTATTATTATACCTAAGCCTACTTTATATTACTAAATCCTATGCTTAGTTACTTACTATATTATAGCCACCCTAAGGCCTACTACTACTATAGTACCTACTATTACTATACTACCTAGGCTATGCCTAAGTATTATTTCCCCTATATAGCTTTTAAAATATTAGTAAGTAGCCCTTGCCTGCCCTAGCTACTTATATATACTTATAGCTATTATAGCCTCCCCTAGGCGCACTATACTAGCCCCTATAACTACCTCTTAGTGTATAAGGTAATATCCTGCCCTTATACTAGCACTAGGCATAGGCCTTAGGTAAGTTTATTATAAAAGGAGACTCTAATAAAGAGGGTAATGCTATGCCTATAACTATTAACCTACCCTATATCTAGTATATTCTTATTACTATCTAATTAGGCAAACTAGACTATAAGCATAGTCCCTGCAAGAAGTTATATAAAAGCTACTAGAAGGGCTGCTAGAAATATATATAGGATATATATATACTAGCAGCTAATCCTTACATTAGGCACACTATACACGCCCTAATATAAGCTATAGCTAGGGGCTATGCTATTATTATACTAGAGGTATATTATAAGGGAACCTAGCAAATCTAGATAGCTACTATCTTAATACCTAAATTCTACGCCTTAGGTAATAGATTTACTAACCTATACTACTATACTAAGTACACCCTAGTTATTATCTAGACTATTTATAATACCCTTACTACTACTATACCTACTAATAATATGCTTATTATAGGGAGTGCTATACTTACACTACCTAGTAATATAGCTACTAACTTATTTCTTATATCCCCTAGTGCCCTAATTTAGGGTACTATATAGCTACTAGTTTAACCCCTTGCCTAGCTTAGAAGTATACTATTTATATAGGGGGAGCAAAATACCTAAGCTATAGCTAGCTACTAGTAGCATACTATATAGTTCTTTAGGGCTATATAAAGGGCTATAAAGGAGTAAATAGTAATGCTATAGAGTGTTATATAGCTACTATAGTAATCCTATAAGCCTAGCCTATAGGTAGAGGAATTACTAAACACCCCCTAATACTTCTAATATACCCTATAAGGGCGTATGCTAAAGAGCTATTAATACTACTAAAAGAGAGATAAGAGGGATATATAGGTAATCTTAATAGTACTATTCTAAATATAATATAATACCCCCTTCCCTAACCCTTATAATAATAAGCTACCCCTAGAGTTACCTAGTAACTAATATAAGGTTTATTAAGGCAGGGGAGAAAGAAGGGTAAGTAAAAGAGAGGGGGAAGGAGACTAATTAGGGGTAAGTTAGGCCCTAAGTAGTAAATATATATAGCTTTATAAGAAAACCTTATTTAAGAACCTACTAGGGACTATTATTATACTATACACTACCTTATTTTGCCTTATAATTTACTAGGGCCTATGTATTTACTAGGTTCTTAAGTAGCTCTTATATTAGTATTAAGTATCCTACTTATTTAATAAGAATATTCTAATAGTGCTTATAGCCTTATGTATTATAAGCTACTAGCACCTTCTTAACCTAGTATTCCTTATAAAGCTTATTATCCTTATTATTTTATACCTACATAGGCCTTAGGTATATATTACACTAGGGCTAACTAGGGAGCAAATTAGTAGTAGCGCGCTTAATAAGGTTTATATAAAAAATAAGGTAAATACCTTAGGGTATATTAAGATAGACTATTAGTAGTATAGGAATAGCTATAATATAATACTTAGCTACTACTTAGTCTAGCTTCTTAGAGGGGTAGTTAGTTTTAATATAATAAAGGGAAAGCTATACCTAGTTCCTAACCTAGAACTGCTTTATAAGGTAATAGGAGGTAGCTATATTATTTTATTATTATTACTAAGCAAAGGTAATAGCTACTTAGGCTAGCTTAGAAGCCTTCTAAAGTTATAAGGTAAACTAGGCTACTTATCCTACGCTTATAGTAGCACTAGGAGTAAGGTTTGTGGGAACCTAGACTAGATTAATATTATATTTATAAAGCAGCTAGTTTAGACTAAAGCTAGTAATAAAGGAAGCTTAATTATTAAGCATAAGCTAGTATACTACTAGGTACTTAGGCTAATTAAACTATAAGAAGGAAACATAAAGATATAAAATAGCCTACACCTCCTAGTTAGCCTGCTTTATGCCCTTATTAGTTTAGGGGTAGTAGGAGGTAGAAAGTAACTATTTAGTCTTAATAATTAAGTATAAGGTAGTTTAAAACTTACTTAGCTAGTCTAAACTATAGTTAGTAATAATAAAGGTAGGGAACCCCTAGAACTACTACTAGTATGTCTTAAACCTCTTTATATATGCCTTAGTAGAGATACTAGTTATAGCCTTAAGCTAGATAAACTTAGAAAGGTAGTTTATAATTACTATAAGGGAAGAGGGATTAGATAGCCTATATATAGGCAGGCTTATTATAAAGTTAACTAAGATCTAGGACTAAAAGTAATTAGGGATAAGGAGGGGTTTTAGGAGGCCCTGCTACTAGTAGTAGCTCTTATAGCTACTATAGTAGTAATAATTCTAGATATAGTAGGCAATGTCCTAGGATATACCTATCTAGTAGAACTATTACTAAAAGGTCTAGAAGGTAGTGTTATAACCTAGATAGCCTGCTACTAGTAACTTATAGCACTCTTAGATAAGAGTGGTTATTAATAGCTTCTATTAAGGCACCTATATCTAGCTATAAAACTAAAGCACCCTATAAGCACTAATACTATAGTTTATAATCTACTCCCTTATCTTAGCCTTTATAGGGAATTACTATATATTTTTATAAATAGTAGTAAGGCAGTAGTAGTATACTATATTATAAGTAATTATTATATTCTAGAGTGCCTAAAGGTAAGGAGAGGAAAAGACCTAGTTACTAAAGAGTAGTGTAATATTAGTACTAAAGTAGTTAGGGTTGCTTACAAAAATAGCTTAAATAAATAAAGGTTAAAAGAGGCAGCTATACTATAAGATTAGCCCTACCTTATCCTAGCTTTATTAGGAGAGTGTATTAATATACTGCTAGTGCTATGTAAGTTAGTACTATAAGTAGTAATAATACTATAAGAGTGTCTTAGCTTAGTAAGCCTAATGCTTAGTTATAATTTTAGGGGTTATAAAGTACTTAAGGCTCTTATAGTTAGTATAGATAGTAAAGGGCTTAGAGATACCCTAGAGCTTAGCTAACTATACCTTAAGGCAGGAAATAATAGCTAGGAGCTTCTTATTATAAATAGTATAGTTTTGCTAAGGGGGGGTTAGCTAGGCTAAGTAATAGGCAATAGAATACTAAATACTATTTATCTAGAGCTAGAGGAGGCAACTACTAAGGGTAATACTAGAGTAGTTTGCCTTAACTATTATATCCTAGTTAGGGTCCTATTAAGCTAGGATTAGGTCTAAGATAAAAAGGCGCTTAAGCTTATTAAAAGCATAGGCCTTTTGCTGCCCCTAGATAAAGGGGACGCCCTTTTTTATAAGATTATAAAGGGGGTTAGTAACTTAGGAGAAATTTAAAATAAAGTTATAGTAAAAATTTATAAAACTAAGGAAGCTATATACACCCTATAGCTTTATTAGGGCTGCCTAGTCCTAAATAGCCTAGACCTTAGTAAGGTTAAGCTATATACTCTTGCTTGCTATAATAATATACCTAAGGTAGTAAACCTATTAGGTAGTAAAGATAGACTTATTAAGGTTAAGGTAAAGGCCTGCTGCCTATAGGCGGCTAAAAACCACGCAAACCTTCCGCAAATAGTTACGCCTTAAGCTACTAGAATAAACTAGAATATTATCTAAGTATACTATAATAAAGTTACTAAGGGCATTACTAAGGGTATTATTAATATAACACTAGAAAGTAGCAGGCGCACCTACTAGGCTAAAGAGGCAGACAAGCTACTTAAATAGCCTAAACTATATCTAGAATATTATAAGAGCCTTATCCCCCTTAGTAACCTATAGCTTATAAAAAGCTACCTAAATGTTTACCTTAGTAAACTATTATATATAAGCTAGAGAGTAAAGGGTTTCCTTAATAAGAGGTAATAGGTAGTAGTCCTGCTTTATAATCTTATTAAGAGCATAGTAATTTACACAAAACTACTAGCCCTTACTAGCCTTCTTAACTAAAAGAACTAGAGTAGCTATAAAAGAAGAGCTAGCTTAGATTTATCCCTTATCTAAAAGCTCTATAAGCTACTACTAGAGTTTAAGTAACTAGTCCTAAGGCATAAAGTATAATAAGCCCTAAGGGAGAGAGGGGAGGGACTTATTAGGAGACTTATAAAGATAAATATAGTAGTCTAAGGTACTATAATAAGGTAGGAGAGCGTCTGCCTTAGACTTATTAAAGAGATTAGTAAAGTTATAAAGCTTAGCTAGTAAGGCTATATAGGGGTCCTTAGGCTATAACTTAGGCGTAGTAACCTAAAGGATAAATATTAACTTATATAAGCTAGTGCTTATAAACTAAATAATTATATCCTAAAGGAAGCAAGCCTACTTAGCTATAGCTATAAAGGCAGACCTTATTATACCCTATATAGCCTTGCCTTAGGCATAACTTAAGGACTCCTATACTATAAGGCCTTTTGCTATGCTTACTATTAGCTCCTGCTAAGCAGTATAAAGGGTAATATTATAGTATTCTATTTATAGTAGGCTAAAGATTATATCCTAGGCAAGGCCTAGGACTATATAAAGGCAGACAAATAACTACTAGCTATTAATATTAATTATAGCGTAAGTAAGGTAAGTAATACTAGACTCCCTCTTAAGTGCTTATTATCCCTACTATTAAACCTTAATAGCAGTCCTTACCTAGCGCCTTAAAGGTAGCTAAATAAGCTTAAGGCCTAGCTATTAAGCAGCAAACTTACTAATAGTACTATAGCACTTATAGCTATAGTTAATTAGAGTGTTTATAAAGGAGAATAAGTTAAAGAGAATAGGAATAGAAAATACTAGGTAATTTATATATTTATAAATTTTATTATACTTTATTAACTCTACCTCCTTCTAACCTAGAGTCTGCTATATAATAAAGCCTAGAAGCCCTTATATAAGACTTGCTATAGGGGCTAGTCTTTTCTTATTTTATTCTCCTCCTCCTCCTTATACTTATAGTTATTAGCCTTAGTAATAGCCTACTAAATACAAACCTTAGGCTAAAAAGGGGGAAGAAAGGAGTAGTTATAAGCTATATAACCTATCTCTTTATAGCGCAAGCAAGCACTAGACTCTTAGTAACACACTATCTCCTAGTTAGTTACTTACTTAGCTTATACCTAAGTAAAGGGCAAGGCTATATTCTTAGCCTTTAGCTTCTTTTTCTTCCTACCCTTACCCTAGGTTCTTATAGCATTTACCCTAGATATAGTTATATCCCCCTTATAGTTAGTAGTATAGTAATACTAGGCTAGAGAATTTATTAGATACTTAGTATAAAAGCAATCCTTAAGTGTAAAGGTCTTAAGGTCTAGGGTAATAATATAGTACTACTTTATAGTAGTATTATAGCTATTACAGGAGATGCTATAGCTAACGCATATACTATATATTTGCTTATTAAGTATATAGTATAGCTTAGTAAAACAAACCTTATTATCCTAGCTTATACTACTAGTAAGAGAGAGTTTTTACTTAAAGCAAATAAAAAAGGCAAAGAAGAATTTATTACTAGCTTACTTTATTTAGTTAAGTTTAGTAAGAGCTATCTTATAGTAATAAGGGTTAGAGTAAAGCTTAGAGAAATAGTTTAGAAAAGTAGCTAGGTTATAGTAAATAAAATCCCCCTTCTTAAAGAATAAAGCAACCTTAGCTTAAATAAAAAATAAAAGATTCTAGTAAATAAATATCTACTAGTTTATAGTAAAACTAATAAAGTTATAATTTACTTATAGCTTATATGCTATAAAAAAGCGCTAGGTATTAAAGGTAGATTATTTACTATTATAAAGAGAGCTAGTTAGAATTAGCTTATAGCAGACTAAAAGCGTAGTAAAAGGTAAAGAAAGGTTAGTTACCCTAGAAAGGAGGGTTATATTAGTAGGTAAAGAAAGGGATATAGCTAAGGTAATAGCAGTAGCGGATTAGATTATATAGTTAGTAGCAGCCTATGTAGCCTAAATCGCGGCTATAGTAGTGTCTTCCCGCTCTTATATAATATTAAGGTATTATTATATAGCTATAAGGGTATTACCTTACGTAATTAGGGTTATATTAATATAGTTAAGAATTACTATTATATCTTCTACTATAAGAGAAGCGGGTCTATTAGCCTGTGTGTTTATGTTTATATTTAAAGGCATATTAACTTATTTTAGTAGCTAAAAGAAATATAAGGCTAGAGGATATCTTTTAAATATTATAGACTAGCCCTATTGCTACTACTAATAAGCATTAGAATACTATTAAAAAACATAAAGAGAAAGGAAGGAAAGGTAATATAAAGACCCTATTATGCCCTCTTTATACCCTTGCTATAAATACCCCCCTATTATTATATATAAGCTCTACGCGCGAGGCAAGGTGCGCATAACTACTAATGCGCACCCGCATCGGCCCCACATTGGGCAAAGCCTAATACCATCACAGAGTCCTTGTTAATATTAAACTTATGGGCTATACTATCTCTGCGCTAAAGTTAAAGTTTTGCTAGAGCTCCCTTAAGATTATTAGTTACGTTTATAGCATAAAGGGGTGTGTGCCTACTAAAGCAAAGATTACTAAGCTACTTAAATAGAAGCGTTATAGGAATATATATAATATTTAGTCTTTTTTTAGCCTTACTAGCTGCTATAGGCTCTAGGTTAAGAAGTATACCTAGGTTACTAAACCCCTAGTATAGCTGCTTTAAAAAGATATGCCTTAGTAATAGGGAAATAAAGAATAGCATACTATAGACACGGTTATTACTATAATAACTAAGGCATTAGTGTTAGTATTACTTAATCTCTTAGTGGGTTATAGGGAGATTATCCTTACTATTAATGCTAGCTTAGTTAGCTAGGGGGCTGTATTATAATAGGTTATTAATAATAAGAGGCACCCTATAAGGTTTAAGAGTAGAACTTAGCAAGAATTAGAGCAAAAGTATAATACTATAAAGCAGGAATATAAGGCTATTATTTATGCCTTTTAATGCCTTTATATTTATTTTTATAAAGTGCCCTTTATACTAGAGACTAACTCCTAAGTCCTAGTATATTAGGTTAATAGCGCTATAAACAACATCCCTAGAGCCTTAGTTATAAGATAAATTAGCTATATTATACTCTTTAACTTTACTACTAGACATATCCCTAAAGAAAAGAATAAAATTACTAATGCCTTATTACAAAAAGGCCTAGGAGAATCTAATAAGTAAGATTAATTAGTTAAAGGTAATATTAAGGAGTTTATTAACCTTAAATTAAACCCTATGCTCTTAATGCCTAAAGATAGGGGCTATTATAGTAAGGACTAGTAGAAGTTAATAAACTACCTTATAATACTAGAAAGACTAAAGGACATAACCTTTAAGGAGTACTAGAAGCTATAGGCATAGGCCTAGCACTTTTATATTAATAATAGCAGGCTCTAGACCCGCCCTTATAATAACTTATAGGCCCTATGCTTAGTGGTTAATAATAAGAAGGAGCAGAATTAGATTATTAAGGCTGCGCACAAAGAATTAGGCTATAAGGGTTATAAAGCAGTCTACTATTTAATTAAGAGTAGGTATTAGTAAACAAATAGTTATATAGATATGCAGAAACTATTACGATCTTGTAAGCGCTGCTAGATGTTTGCCCCTTAGAGGCCTAGGGAGCTATTAATCCCTAGTATGCTAGGCATGCCTATAAGTAAGATTTATATTAACACTTAGCATATACTGCCTAATAATAGTAAGAAATACCTACTAGAGGCGTGTTGTAATTTCACAGGCTAGGTTAAAGCTAAGGTGGTTTTATACGCTAATATTAAGGAAATTAGGAGGTTCCTTCGGAGTCTAGTCTGCTATTTTAGTGCTTTTTGCTTTATAGTCTTTAATAGAAGCCCTAAAATGCAGGGCAACCTTAAGGCGGCCTTAGAGGCTCTAGGCATTAAAGGTATATAAACCTTAGGCTATAACCTAAAGGCAAACGCATTTGTTAAAGTAGGGCACTAGTCCCTTGCCTTAGCTATTTTAAAGATAGGAGGTTATAATAATAAGTAGTTAGACTATCTTAAGCTAGCTCTCTTTGCGGACTAAATAGCAATCCGCACCTCTTATAGAAAATCCGCTTTTTATCTGCTATATAGTTAGGAGCTAATCCTGCCCTTAGAGGTTAAATTCCCTACTTAGCGCCTTGTTAACTAGGATTCTATAGTCTTAAAGGAGGACCTTTTTATAGCCTAAGTCTAGGTACTTAAGAGAAAGGAAGCTAATATTATAGTAGCCTAGGAGAAAGTCTTTGCTTTTTAAAAGAAGCTTGTAGAATATACTAATAAAGGCAATGTTAGTAGCCTGTAATAAGATTAATTAAAACCTAGTAACCTTGTGCTTGTTTATAATGTCTGCCACGCTATAAATATATTATTAAACTAGAAGCTTATAATGTAGTAAAATAGCCCTTTTTATATTTATAGCTAGGCACTAGTTACTAGAGCCTACTATTTAAAGACTCTTAATAGTATAGTGCTATTTAAGATTATATCTAAAGACTATATTAAGAAGTTCTACTAGGATAACACTAGCTAGTAGTGCTTATTTGCTAACCCTTAGCTTCACCTGCCTCTAGGCTACTCTAACCCTAATAAGGTTATTAACCTTTACCCTTTAGTTTTAGGTTATAAAATATTTAATTAAATAGTTTTATATAAGAAAGCTCTTAGTAAAGAAGCTATTATTACTATGTTTAGAGTTAGGGAGGTTAAAAACCCTATCCTTCTACGCTACTACCCTCTGCACTTTATTAAGGTTTAGCTACTATATCTTAGTAAGCAAACAAAAGGTAACTATAAGGCTTGCCCTAGTGTAGTGCTATTAAGCAAAGGCCTTAATGTTTAGCACTAGGTATGTTTACTAAAAACACCCTATATAAGTTTATAATATTTTTAGTTAGGGAGGAGGGAGAGTGTGTTTCTTTTCTTACTTTAGTTATAATAATTAATTATTTCTATACTATATTATTTGCTTTCTTATTTTTCCTAGTTTATTATTTTATTTTCTTTATATATTACCTACACTAATGATTCCTAATCCCTACCTGCTTTGTTTATTTTTAGTAATGCTTATTAAAGCAAAGCTTCCCTAAAAACTAGTTAATCCTTATTATTAAACAAAGGACTACTAGTTATATTTTACTAATTAGAAAGGAGAAGGAAAATTATACTTAATCCGCGGAGTAGTATTACTATTTAGGTTACTAAAAGTGTCTAAACTATTAAGAGGACTACTAGCCCTTTAGTTTTTACTAAAGAATATAATAAACCCTAACCTTTAAGAGCTTAATCTAAAGTCCTAGTACCCTATAGCGTACCTCTACTTATAAGAGGCCCTGTTTGTATTATAGATATAGTTAGCGTAAGAACCCCTAGTAACCCCCTTTAATAATATATATTTATAAAAGGGGAAGCATATATGCTTAGCAAAGGCGTTAATAGTTTTTAAGTATGTGTTTATATAGTTTAAGTAGAAGGTATTATTTAGCTTGCTATATAAGGCTACTAGGAACCCTATATGCCTCTTACGTTAGCTAGTAATTAAATTAATAATATAGCCCTAAGAGTGCGCTAGCTTAGCTAGAATATAAACCCTATTTTAAGGGCAATGCTGTATACAGATTTTATATAGGAGTGAAGTATTTGTGACCGCTCCTAGTATAAATTCTTTTATTACGTTAGTGCCTTTAAAAGCTACTAGCAAAGCCTTAGGTAGGTTTTAAATAGGCTTAGTAGGATCCTACACTGCTATCTTAGTATAAATTAGGGCACCGCGTGCCCTAATGTTAATACTACTATAAACCTAGAATATAAATTAGATATTAAACTAAGGATATTACTAATGCGTTAGTTCCTAGCTTAGCTAATTAAATAATACCTATTGTAACTTACTAGTTTTATTAAAAGGTTGCTTTAGTATATATTAGTGTGGCTAGACTATGCTATTAAGATGTTAAGGAATAGCTATAAGATAGGGATGCAAGCTTAGATAAGCTTATAGATATTTAGGAGGTTCTTATACCTTTTGCTTAGAGATTTTGCTATAATTAAGTGGTTTTACTATTTTTCTGCTTAGTATTAAAAGTGAAGAAAAGAGGAAGTTAAAGAAAAAGCTTACAAAGAAGGTGTTAATATATATTAGACAGGATTCTGTTAGGGAGGCCTAATAGTTATAATAGCTATTACTAACTAGTAGCGCTACTACTAGCTATAAGAGTGAATTATAGAGGATGTTAATAAATAATAATACTCCTTTAAGAGCCTCTTTTTTGTGCTTATATAATAAAGCTAGAACTCCTTTATTAATAACATGCTTTTTTTTTAAGCTCCTACCTATAATATATATAATAATTTTGCCCCTTATACTTATACTATTTAATTACACTGCCCTAAGATAGCTTATGTTTGCCCTTAGGACTTAGCTAGCTAACACTAGGTTTAATCTATTAGATACTTTAAGTATTAAAACTATAAAATAATACATACTACTATTAGTACCTACTGTCTTAAAGGGAAGTTCTTCTGCCTGTCTAAAGCTAGTTACATACAAAAACCACTTAATTAGCTATACAAAATATAGCTTATTCTCTTTATGCAAAGGTCTGTATAACCTAAGCAATAACTAGAATATATATAGGTAATAAACACTATAGTATAACTTAAGGACCTTTGCCTTATAGATAAGCAGCTAAATATTAAAGATTAGGAAAATTATAAGATAGAGGCGTTTAAGTTTATTAAGATATTAGGAAGGCCCTAGGGCACTTAGCGCTAGCTTAACTAGTTTAACTGTCTAGCTATAGGAAAAATTATAGCATAAGGCTTAGAGTATATTATTATAATATGTGATTTTAACTTTGCTATTAGGAAGGATGTTATAAGCTATGAATAACTAGCCTAGAAAATAGGGCTTTGTGCCTTCTAAATTCTATAAGAAACTAATATAGTTATTAATATTAAATATAGTATTAGCTATAACCCTACACGCCTCTATAAGGAGATAGGCGGCTAGCGCTTAGTAGCTGGATTTATTTATATAATATCCTATTAGACTATGTTTGTTTTTAATAGATTTTACAGAGTGTTTTATTATTTTAACTCCTTAAAGACTAGCTATTAAGAAAGGTTCCTTAAGGCGCTAAAAGGGTAGTATTAAATTATAATGTTACTTAACTATTCCTATGGGATCTAGGGTCTTTGTGTTCCTGCTTATAACTAATAAGGCAGCTAGGAATATAGCTATATTATAATTTCCTTTTTGCTTTAGATAATCTAGTGTTAAGTTAGTTATAAACTAATTAATCTTATGTTACTATAGGGAGCTAAAGGGCTTTATAATCTAGAGTATATTAGGGATAATACCCTAGGGAAGCCTTATAATAGCTTAGATAGCTTTTACTGCTACCTTTGTAATTAGTGCTTTATAAATAAGGTTCTAGAAGGAGATAAAAAGACTAGAGGAATAAATATAACCTTTTATATCCTATAGAGCATTATAGCCTATAAGATTGCGCTCTAACTAGTCCCTAACTATAATAATTTATGCTAGTGGTTTTTTTATAATATTAAGCACTTAGTAGAAGGCTATAGCCGCATGCTGCGAACGTAAGAATACTTTTAAATATTTAGTAAAGGGCTTCCTTAGCTGCTAAGGCTTGTACCTTAGGGAGAGTGCCTAATAAATAAAAGGTAGTTAATTAAATACATAGCTAATAACTAGCGCTAGCTTATATAATAGTGGGATAACCCCTAAATGCCTAAAATTAGAATTATTAGTAAGCTAGTTATATAGAATGTTGCCTTATAAGCGGAAATTACTAACTAGGAGCGGACTTTATATAAGGAATTAAGTCTAATCCTAATTATTAAGGATTATATAATTTTCTTTAGTAAAGTATTAGTAAGCCTTAAGTAGCTTAGATTACTATTTAATATAAAAAATATACTTATTAAGGAATTACCCCTGCCTTTAACTCTAACGCTAGCTTAACATAGCAAAGCTTAGCAAAGCGTGCTATTTAATATTTTTTCTAAAGCACTATCTAATCCTAAGATACTAGGTAGGATTATAAAAATGCTAGCTAAAATGTGTTAATTTTGTGAGAGTCTAGTACTAAGCTAAGATAGGTTTTTTTGTAATAATTCCTAGCCTTATACTACTTAATTTTATAGGGAGTAAACTAAGACTAGTAGCTAGCCTTATAAGAGGTATTATAAAGCTATTATTACTTTAGAATAGGATAGAGGGATTAGAGCTATAGGCGCTTATACTATAGTAAATATTATTAGGCTTTTTAAAAAGGAAAAGGTATTACTAAGGCCTAATATTATATAAGAGCCTTAGAATAAAACTCTACTATTTATTATGCCTTCTAGACTAGTTAATCTAAGGGCCTAGGACGTAATTAAGGCTAAGTATAGCTAAGCAAACTAGGAATAGCTAAATTAAAGAGACTAAGCTAATGCGCGCGCTAGGAGGGCTTACTACTATAAGTAGCGTAATAACTAAGAATTATCTAAGGAGCTAGAGATGCTATAGAAGTAGTAATCTACCTTTTCTTTTTAATAGCTATAGACCCTAAGGGTTATATAGCTAACTATGCTAAACACACTAAAGACCCTAAAGTTATTTTAAGAGTTATATAGTTTAGGTTTATTATAATTAGGGCGCTAGGATTAAATAGTCGCGTTACTAGTTAATACTTTTTTTGTTTTTTTTTTATATCTAGGGAGGATTATATAGGGAGTAATGCAACCCTTATAGTTATTAAGGATAAAGGCCTTAGGGGGTTATAGATTATAGCTAGGAAGAAGGATTAATTAGTTTATATAGTATAAAGGCTAGCGTGCCTCTAATAGTTAGGCAGTATTATTATTAACCTTTTTGCCTTGCTTTTAGCCCTCTTACCTACGTGCGCGTGGCTATGTTATAATAATTTAACTTAGCCTTGTAATACTAATTAATCTAGGGACCGCAATCCTAATAGTATAGGTCTCTTTATATTATTATCTTATATAACTAATTAAGTTATTATAACCTTGCGTATAGACCGCCGTGGTGACGAGCTATACGTCGCCTTGACCTCTATCCAGCGCAACACACTACTAGTGCTAGTAGGAAGCCTAAGTAAGGGGTTATAGTAGTAATATAGTAGTATTATATATTTACTAGGTAGGAGAGTATAGACTCTAAGGGGAGAGGCAGTAGAATAATAGCAGGCAAGTTAATATAAGAATAGGTTAGGAGTAGGAGGTTATATAGCTAGTATAGAGGAGATAGTTTAGGGATAGGCAAGCAAATTAAAATAAAGGAATATAGAACTAAATAAAACTATAAACCTTGCTAGGTAGCGTAAATAAGTAATATAGTAAACGTAATAGGCATAGTATAGGCATAATATACTATACTAAATAGCTAGCATAAAAGTAAGATATAAGCTATTAATAGTTACTAGTAATTAGACTATATCTAAGCAACCTGCCTAATATTAGTACCTAGTTAGAGTAAGGTACCTATATTAGGCGTAAGAAGCAAGTTATTAATAGCTAGTATAGCTAGCTAGTATTATAAGAACCTATAATTATTATTATTTGCGTGTAATACCTAGCCTAGATAATACTATATTAAATGCTTATTAAAGGTATAAAAATCTTATTTTATCCGCCCCTAAAGCCCTGCTAACTATTCTTCTTTATCCCCTTATTATAAAGAGTTTTTATTTTATTACTTATTACTCTTTTATAAACTTATTATTATTCTTAAGCTTACTTTGTATTACTAAATCCTACGCCTAGTTACTTACTATATTATAGCTACCCTAAGGCCTGCTATTACTATAATACTTACTATTACTATACTACCTAAGCTATACCTAAGCGCTATTCCCCCTATATAGCTTCTAAAATATTAGCAAGCAGCCCCTACCTACCCTAGCTATTAATATATACTTATAGTGTGTTGCGCTGGATAGAGGTTAAGGCGACGTATAGCTCGTCACCACAGCGGTCTATACGTAAGGTTATAATAACTTAATTAGTTATATAAAATAATAATATAAAGAGACCTATACTATTAGGATTATAGTCCCTAAATTAATTAGTATTATAAGGCTAAGTTAGATTATTATAACGTGGCCGCGCGTACGCGGGTAAGAGGGCTAAAAGCAAGGCAAAAAGGTTAATAATAATACTACCTAACTACTAGAGGCATACTAGCCTTTATATTATATAAACTAATTAATCCTTTTTCCTAGCTATAACCTATAACTCTCTAAGGCCTTTATCCTTAATAACTATAAGGGTTATATTACTCCCTATATAATCCTCCCTAAATATAAAAAAAAAAATAGAAAAAGCGTTAACTAGTAACATAACTATTTAATCCTAGTGCCCTAATTATAATAAACCTAAACTATATAACTCTTAAGATAACTTTAGGGTCTTTAGCGTATTTAGTATAGTTAGCTATATAACTCTTAGGGTTTATAGCTATTAAAGAGAAAAGGTAGATTACTACTTTTATAGTGTCTCTAGCTCCTTAGATAACCCTTAGTTATTATACTACTTATAGTAGCAAGCCCTCCTAGTGTGTGTATTAGCTTAGTCTCTTTAATTTAGCTATTTCTAGTTTATTTAGCTATACTTAGCCTTAATTATATCCTAGGCCCTTAGATTAACTAGTCTAGGAGGCATAATAAATAGCAAAGTCCTATTCTAAGGCTTTTATATAATATTAGGCCTTAGTAATACCTTTTCCCTTTTAAAAAGCCTAATAATATTTACTATAGTGTAAGTGCCTATAGCTTTAATCCCTCTATCCTATTCTAGAGTAATAGTAGCTTTATAATACCTCTTATAGGGCCGGCTGCTAGTCTTAGTTTACTCCCTATAAAATTAAGTAGTATAAGGCTAGGGATTATTATAAAAAAACCTATCTTAGCTTAGTACTAGACTTTTATAAGATTAATATATTTTAGCTAGTATTTTTATAATCCTACCTAGCATCTTAAGATTAGATAGTGCTTTAAAAAGAATATTAAATAGCACGCTTTACTAAGCTTTATTATATTAAGCTAGCGTTAGAGTTAGAGGTAGGGGTAATTTCTTAATAGGTATATTTTTTATATTAGATAGTAATCTAAGCTGCTTAAGGCTTACTAATACTTTGCTAAAGGAAATTATATAATTCTTAGTAGTTAGGATTAGACTTAATTCCTTATATAAAGTCCGCTCCTAGTTAGTAATTTTTGCTTATAAGGCAATATTTTATATAACTAGCTTACTAATAATTCTAATTTTAGGCATTTAGGGGTTATCCTACTATTATATAAGCTAGCGCTAGTTATTAGCTATATATTTAATTAACTGCCTTTTATTTGTTAGGCACTCTCCCTAAGGTATAAGCCTTAGTAGCTAAGGGAGCCCTTTACTAAATATTTAAAGGTATTCTCGCGTTTATAGTATGTAGCTATAGCCTCCTACTAAGTGCTTAATATTATAAAAGAACTGCTAGCGTAAATTATTATAGTTAGGAACTAGTTAGAGCATAATCTTATAGGCTACAATGCTCTGTAGGACATAGAGGGTTATATCTATTCCTCTAGTCTTTTTGTCTCCTTCTAGAACCTTATCCACAAAGCACTAACTAAGGCTATTGTGGTGCTAGTAGAGACTGCTGCGTTCGCTGTGGGGGTACCTATAAGACCCAGAGGCGCCACTAAGGTTACTAAAGGTACAGGCGTTATAGCGTAGATTAGGGCTAATAACGTTAATAACGCTATTAGCAGTGCCCTAGAGTTCCCTATACGCTTAAAATAAATTACTATAGCTATAGTAGTTCTAGTAGTATTATTTAATCTTTATAGCAGGTAATATCTATAGGAATTCTTTATTCTAGTAGCCTCTTTTACTATAGCTACTTCTATCTTAGTTATATTCTACTTATTAGGCCCTATACTAGGTCTTATCTTTATAATAGGCAAAAGGTTATAAGCCTTACTATCCTTAAAGATTAAAGCCTAGAAAACTACTACCTTATAGGTAGTGCTGCCCTTAGAAAGAAAAGCTTAAACAAAGCCTAAAGGAATAATACTATTACTAATATATAGCAGTCCTTCTCTTTAATTATACTTACTAAAGCCTAGGTTAGTATTTAAAGCTAACACTTAGCACTAGTTTATATAGTGCCTAGGTTCTTTATAGTAGTTATACTTAATATTTTTCTAGCTGCTATTAGCGCTATAAGACTTGCTATAGTTATTATTATTATACCTGCTACTAGACTGCCTACTACTACTATAACCTCCTCTCTAATTATTACTAAAGGTACTATTCCTAGTATCCTAGTTAGTTATTATAATATTTATACTAAAGTCTTGCTAACTAGTCCCTTCTTAGTAGCTAAACTTACTCTTAAGCTACTTAAGAAGATTAATATTCCTATCCTATTAGGTAACTATAATTTATATTTCCTTAAGTTATTTAGTTAATAAATCTATTTAATCTTATTATTCTCTAAAGGTTCTAGGTGTTTTATTCTTATTATTAGAGTCTAACGCTATATAAGTAAGCTAACTAGCCTTAGGCATCTCTTTAGTAAAGTAGACTTTATATTAATCTAAATTAAACTTAGAATTATAAGAAACTAATTAATTCCTATGCTTAGATTATATAGTTTTAATAGTTTATAAATTTTTATTTTCTAATTTAAGCTAAACTTAGGTATAGTTATAAAGCTTCTCCTAGTAAGTCTTATAAGGCAAAGTTAAGAAGTTATTCTTACTTATATAGTTTATATTTATAAAGCTAAGAATAACTAAGTTTAGTAGAGCTTTATAAATATAATTACCTTAACTAATTATTATCTTCTAAGTCTAAGGTTTAGCCTTTATTATTAAGGCCTAATACTATTAAAGCTAGAAGTGTGTATTACTTATAGTAGAAGGTTATTTAGTATTAAGATCTTTAAGAGAATTCTATATATTCTTTATCTTATTCTAAGTAGTAGTATTATACTAAAGTAAGAGTTCTTCCTTACTTTCCTTCTAATTATATAAGGTAATAAGAGTCTTTACCTAAGCTTAAATACTAGGGTAAACCTTATAAGTAAAGATCTTTAGCTAATCCTTCTTATTAACTCTAAGGGCAGCTATTTTTTATTTAAACTTACTTAGTATATTAAAGATATTCTTCCTATTAAATTAGAGGTTAGCCTTATTCTAATTAAATATAATAAGGGCATGCTTTCTAAGTATTTTACCTAATATTTTTATAAAGTTTAAGAAGTCTATCTTCTTAAGTAAGGGCATAAACCTAGGATTCTTATTAGATATATTAGTAATATTAGACTTAGTAAGACTTTTTATTATATTTAAATTAATTAATCCTATATTAGGTAATACTACCTTAGGTATAATTAGTCTTTAAGGAGTCCTTTAATAATTTAAACTTATATAGCTAAGTTAGTATAAGTATATTCTAGGTGCTTCTAATATATAATAATTAGCAGGTAATATAAACTTTATAGTAAGAGTAACTAAAGCTAATAAAAGTTTATTTAATTATTTAATGCTTAGCTTAGTAAATTTAGAAGTAGGACCCTAACTATATATACTATAACTAAGTAAAATGCTAGTTAGTAAAAGTCTTTTTATTAGTATATAAAAGAGTCTAATAACTATAGTAATAAGCATAAAACTAATTTGCTTCTTTAATACTAATTAATTAATATAGTTCTAGTAGTAAGGTAGTAGCATAACCTCCTTTAGCCTAGTATTTTTAGGCTAAAGTAAATAACTTATATTTGCTTAGTAAAAGTTATTCTTTTATATATTTATATTAAGATTAATTAATCTTCTAATTTCTTCTAAGGAAAGCTTTACTATATAGTTAGTATTAGTAAGATAGTGTTTTTTACTATAACTTATTTGCTTAGCTAAGGCTTCCCTTATGTAAAATTCTACTAGTATTCTTTAGTAACTAGACTAGTTTATTAGCCTAGTTTTTTAATATAATCTTCTTTATAACTTCCTTTGTATAATCCTTTATTAGTATATAAGTTATTTATTTATAGGATAAGTAAGCTTTTCCTATATTATAATTCTTCTTTATTTCCTTTATTTAATAGTTAGTCCCTTAGATATATTATTTTATAGTAGCTAAGAAGTGCCTCTAATAATATTAAATTTTGTCTATAGTTTAGCCCCTATTTATATTATGCTAGATAGAGGTTAAGGCAATATATAGCTTATTACTATAGCAGTTTATACGTAAGGTTATAATAACTTAATTAGTTATATAAAATAATAATATAAAGAGACCTATACTATTAGGATCGCGGTCCTTAGATTAATTAGTATTATAAGGCTAAGTTAGATTATTATAACATAGCCGCGCGCACGTAAGTAAGAGGGCTAAAAGCAAGGTAAAAAGGTTAATAATAATACTACCTAACTACTAGAGGCACGCTAGCCTTTATACTATATAAACTAATTAATCCTTCTTCCTAGCCATAACCCATAACCCCCTAAGGCCTTTATTCTTAATAACTGCGAGGGTCGCGTCACTCCCCACATAATAGCTACTATAGCCTCCCTTAGGCATACTATACTAGCCCTTATAACTACCTCTTAGTATATAAAGTAATATCCTGCCCTTATACTAGCACTAGGCATAGGCCCTAAGCAAGTTTATTATCAAAAAAACTCTAATAAGGAGGGTAATACTATACTTATAACTATTAACCTACCCTATATTTAGTATATTTTTATTATTATTTAATTAGGCAAACTAAACTATAAGCATAGTTCTTATAAGAAGTTATATAAGAGTTACTAAAAGGGTTACTAAAGATATATATAAGACATATATATACTAGTAGCTAATCCTTATATTAGGCATACTATACACGCCCTAATATAAGCTATAGCTAAGGGCTATATTATTATTATACTAAAGGTATATTATAAGAAAACCTAGTAGATTTAAATAGCTACTATCTTAACACCTAAATTCTATGCCTTAGAAGACAAATTTACTAACCTATACTACTATACTAAGTATACCCTAGTTACTATTTAGACTATTTATAACACCCCTACTACTACTATACTTACTAATAATATACTTATTATAAGAATTACTATGCTTATACTACTTAGTAATATAATTACTAACCTATTTCTTATATCCCCTAGTGCCCTTATCTAGGGCACTATATAGCTACTAGTCTAACCCCTTACCTAGCTTAGAAGTATACTATTTATATAAGGGAAGCAAAATATCTAGGCTATAGCTAGCTACTAGTAGTATACTATATAGTTCTTTAGGGCTATATAAAGGGCTATAAAGGAGTAGATAGTAATACTATAGAGTATTATATAGCTACTATAGTAATCCTATAGGCCTAGCCTATAAGTAAAGGAATTACTAAATACCCCCTAATACCCCTAATATGCCTTATAAAAGTATATATTAAAAAGCTATTAATATTACTAAAAGAGAGATAAAAGAGATATATAGGTAATCTTAATAGCACTATCCTAAATATAGTATAATACCCTCTCCCCTAACCCCTATAATAATAAGCTACCCCTAAAGTTACCTAGTAACTAATATAAGGTTTACTAAGGCAGGGAAGGAAAAAGGGTAGGTAAGAGAGAGGGGGAAGGAGACTAATTTAAAGTAAGTTAGGCCTTCTTTATAAGAGAACCCTATTTAAAAACCTACTAGGGACTATTATTATATTATATACTACCTTATTTTGCCTTATAGTTTACTAGGGCTTATATATTTACTAGGTTCTTAAGCAGCTCCTATATTAGTATTAAGTATCTTACTTATTTAATAAGAATATCCTAATAGTGCCTATAGCCTTATATATTATAGGCTACTAATACTTTCTTAACCTAGTATTTCTTATAAAGCTTATTATTCTTATTATCTTATACTTATATAAGCCCTAGGCATATATTATACTAGGGCTAGCTAAGGAGTAGATTAGTAATAGTATACTTAATAAGGTTAATATAAAAAATAAGGTAAATACCTTAGGGTATATTAAAATAAACTATTAGTAATATAGGGATAGCTATAATATAATACTTAGCTACTACCTAGTTTAGCTTCTTAGAGAAGTAGTTAGTTTTAATATAGTAAAGGGAGAGCTATACCTAGTCCCTAACCTAAAACTACTTTATAAGGTAATAGGAGGTAGCTATACTATCCTATTATTATTACTAAGTAAAGGTAATAACTACCTAGGCTAGCTTAGAAGCCTTCTAAAAATATAAAGTAAACTAAGCTACCTGCCCTATGCTTATAATAGCGCTAGGAGTAAGGTTTATAAGAACCTAAACTAGATTAATATTATATTTATAAAGTAGCTAGTTTAGACTAAAGCTAATAATAAAGGAAGCCTAATTATTAAGCATAAGCTAGCATACTACTAGGTACTTAGGCTAATTAAACTATAAGAAAGAAATATAAAAATATAAAATAGCTTATACCTCCTAGTTAGCCTACTTTATGCCCCTATTAGTCTAGGGGTAGTAGGAGATAAAAAGTAATTATTTAGTTTTAATAATTAAGCATAAGGTAGTTTAAAACTTACTAAGCTAGTCTAAGCTATAGTTAATAATAATAAAGGTAGGGAACTTATAAAACTACTACTAGTATATCTTAAACCTCTTTGTATATGCCTTAGTAAAGATACTAGTTATAGCCTTAAGCTAAATAAACTTAGAAAGGTAGTTTATAATTACTATAAGGGAGAAGGGATTAGCTAGCTTATATATAGGCAGGCCTATTATAAAGTTAATTAAAATCTAGGACTAAAAGTAGTTAGGAATAAGGAGGGGTTTTAGGAGGCCCTATTACTACTAGTAGCTCTTATAGCTACTATAGTAATAATAATTCTAAATATAGTAGGTAATATCCTAGGATATGCTTGCCTAGTAAAACTATTACTAAAGGGTCTAGAAGGTAGTGTTATAACCTAGATAGCTTACTACTAGTAACTTATAGCACTTTTAAATAAGGGTAGTTATTAATAGCTCTTATTAAGGCACTTATATTTAGCTATAAAACTAAAGCACTCTATAAGTACTAATATTATAGTTTATAATCTACTCCCTTATCTTAGCCTTTATAAGGAATTACTATATATTTCTATAAATAATAGTAAGGTAATAGTAATATACTATATTATAAGTAATTACTATATTTTAAAGTGCCTAAAAGTAAAGAGAGGAAAAGACTTAGTTACTAGAGGGTAATACTATATTAATACTAAAGGAATTAGGGTTACCTATAAAAATAGCCTAGATAAATAAAGGTTAAAGAAGGTAGCTATACTATAAGGTTAGCCCTACCTTATTCTAGCCTTATTAGGAGAGCGTATTAGCATGCTACTAGTACTATATAAGTTAGTACTATAGGTAGTAATAATACTATAAGAGTGTTTTAGCTTAGTAAGCCTAATGCTTAGTTATAATTTTAGGGGTTATAAAGTACTTAAGACTTTTATAATTAGTATAAATAGTAAAGGGCTTAGAGATACCCTAGAGCTTAGCTAACTATGCCTTAAGGCAGAAGATAATAGCTAGGAGCTTTTTATTATAAATAGTATAGTTTTACTAAGGGGGGGTTAGCTAAGCTAAGTAGTAAGTAATAAGGTACTAAATACTATTTATCTAAAGCTAGAGGAGGTAACTACTAAGGGTAATACTAGAGTAGTCTGCCTTAACTATTATATTCTAGTTAGGGTCCTATTAAGCTAGAATTAGGTTTAAAATAAAGAGGCGCTTAAGCTTATTAAAAGCATAGGCCTTTTACTACCCCTAAATAAAGGGGATGCCCTTTTTTATAAGATTATAAAAGGGGTTAGTAACTTAGGAGAAATTTAAAATAAAGTTATAATAAAAATTTACAAAACTAAGGAAGCTATATATACCCTATAGCTTTATTAGGGCTGCCTAGTTCTAAATAGCCTAGACCTTAGTAGGGTTAGGGTATATACTCTTACTTACTATAATAATATACCTAAGGTAGTAGACCTATTAGGTAGTAAAAACAGACTTATTAAGGTTAAGGTAAAGGCCTACTATTTATAAGTAGCTAAAAACTATATAAACCTTCTGCAAATAGTCACGCCTTAAGCTACTAGAATAAACTAAGATATTATCTAAGTATACTATAATAAAGTCGCTAAAGGTATTACTAAGGGCATTATTAATATAACACTAGAAAGTAATAGGCATATGTGCTAGGCTAAAAGGGCAAATAAGCTACTTAAATAGCCTAAACTATATCTAGAATGCTATAAAAGCCTTATCCCCCTTAGTAACCTATAGCTTATAGAAAGCTGCCTAAATATTTACCTTAGTAAACTATTATATATAAGCTAGAGAGTAAAGGGTTTCTTTAATAAGAGGTAATAAGTAATAGTCTTGCTTTATAATCTTATTAAAAATATAATAATCCACGCAAAACTACTAGCCTTTGCTAGCCTTCTTAACTAAAAGGACTAGAGTAGCTATTAAAAAAAAGCTAGCTTAAATTTATCCCTTATCTAAGAGCTTTATAAGCTACTACTAGAGTTTAAGTAATTAGTCCTAAGGCATAAAGTATAATAAGCCCTAAGGGAGAGAGGGGAGGGACTTATTAGAAGACTTATAAAGATAAATATAGTAGTCTAAGGTACTATAATAGGGTAGGAGAGTGTTTACCTTAGACTTATTAAAGAGATTAGTAAAGTTATAAAGCTTAGCTAGTAGGGCTATATAAGGGTTCTTAAGCTATAACTTAGGCATAGTAACCTAAAGAATAAATATTAACTTATATAAGCTAGTGCTTATAAACTAAATAATTATATCCTAAAGGCAGTAAGCTTGCTTAGCTATAGCTATAAAGGCAGACCTTATTATACCTTATATAGCCTTACCCTAGGTATAACTTAAGGACTCTTATATTATAAAGCCTTTTACTATACTTATTATTAGCTCTTACTAAGTAGTATAAAGAGTAATGTTATAGTATTTTATTTATAGTAGGCTAAAGATTATATCCTAGGCAAGGCCTAGGACTATATAAAGGCAAATAAATAACTACTAGCTATTAATATTAATTATAG
>SRQA01000689.1:0-17979 GCA_018360365.1 Claviceps citrina | reverse complement strand
AAAAAAAAAAAAAAAAAAAAAAAAAAAAAAAAAAAAAGGTGCACGCCGTGTAGTACCGATGCCGCCGAATATCAACCAGCGTATCCAAGCACCTTGCTTTCTCCCTCGGCTTTCACCTGATGGAGGAAGCGCATAACATATTCATATGTTAGCATGGTGACCGTGGCAGCGGGAACAGCACGCATCATGTTGGTGCCCAAGCCAGCATAAAAGGCTCGCCAGCCTTCCTCTCGGAGAATAGTCCGAAATGTCATTACAATGCCCTTGTACTTCCGATTGTCGACTGCGGCAGCTGTCTTGCGCTGGCTGGGGGTAGCGACGCCAAGCCCCTGGAGGAATTGCTCGCCCGCCAGTGGTCTTCGCTGAGTCTGGAGGCGCGTTCGAATGACCTCGTGCGGGTACGTGGCGCTGCTTGCTAGAATCTTGGACAGCACCGATGCGGACAGGATGCCAAACCAGTGTGCTTCTCCAGCACCTTCCCCCATTCCTTCGCCGGTGAAGCGAGTCTTGAGATACTCGTACGTCGGAAACTGGACGGCCACATGGGTTAGGCCCAGAAGGGCGGGCGTCAGTCCCGAGTAAAAGGAGACCAGTCCCTCGGAAGTGTACATCTTTCTAGCGGCGTCGAGAGTAGATCGATAGTGCCAAGGCTGACTCAGCCTCGCCCTAGCTGTGGGCGTGCTCCCGGGTTTGGGGTACATGAAATGGGCGGCATGGTCCGTTGCGGGTGAGTGACTCTGTGACATGAGCCGGGTCTTGATGACCCAAATGGGATTGGTGACAATTGTGCTGCTCGCTCCGGCGATAATGGAGGACCAGAAACTGATGAGATGCGAGCTGTCTATCGGCCAGGTCAGCATAAGCAGTCTGTCGTCTTGACCAGTCACAGATGGATTGCTTCAAAAAAAAAACAGTTCGACAAGGACATACCGTAATGCTGGGCTAGCCAAACTTTGCTCTTGTTGTAGACGGTAAACCAAACAGCCCATGTGGGCAAGTACCCCATGACGATCGGACCTAGGCCACGATACATGCCCCGAATTCCTTCTTTTCTCCAAATGACACTGGCTGTTCCCACCAGCCCATTGTACATCTTGGGTTGCCCAACGTGACGGCCATCCTGAAGGACTCTGTACATGCCCTGCGCCTGAAGTTTGGTCTTGATGACGTCGAGCGGGCAGGTGACAACTCCAGAGGTAAGCCCGCCTACTGCGCCGGCAAAGGCGTTGAACTGGGAGTCGGAGGCAGAGACGGCCCATTTTTGCAGAGGGGTCAAAGCCCCGGTGTGCTGCATTGGAAAGTCGGCCAAAGGTTGGTGGTATGAGCTTGTTGCATGTTCTGCAGACGAGGACACCGTGCCTGGTTCGGTGGATTGGTCGTGAGACATAACACACTCGGTCGCCCACGGAGAGAAAAATATGGCTCGTGGCCTCGCCGTCGCCGTCCGCCGTCGTAGTCGTCGCACACGCAAACTGACACCAGATATTCGAGGGCGGTGAGGCCGAGTTATGAAACAGAGCGATGACGAGTTCGACCCGGGGCCTCAGTAGCGGGCAAGCATACACTCTGTCTATTCGCAAAGCTGCCGAGCTCTCGAAGATCCCCCTCCCCGCAAAGGTCGGTCTTGTCGTCGCCTTGTCCAAGACGTCTGCAGCTGCCAACCCCCACCGACCGACCAGGCCAATACGGGGCGGGGCGGCGCCTGAGACTTGTCGCGAGAAGTCCCAAGAGGCACCGCAACGTTTTTCCGCAGCAGCGGCTGAAGGGTCCTGCGCGTGTCGTGAGTCGCTCTCGTGGTTCAGAGGCACTTGTGCGTGATCATCCGAGCCGATGCCGGGACTCACGGGGGGAACAGGCGGATGGGATACTGCGGGGAACGCAACAACGCTCCCTCCCGCAGAGGCCGTTTCCCACCTTTCCCACCTAGCAAGCACTGCTGGCCATTGACTTCGGACGAAAGCGGGATGGACAGGCGCGCACGCTTCACGAGCGGAAAGTATGTCACCGCAGCTCCGTTGCGAGGGGGGCGGGATGGAGAGAGGGAGGGAGGGGGAAAGAAAAACAGAGATGGATGCTTGATTTGGGCGGAATATTGGAGGAACTAGAAACTGTGGAGCTGCACGCGGGCGTTGCTCATCCGTCGCCGGTCGGGGTGCCGCCAGTGGCTGTAGCCTGTGAGCAGCGAACACAACACGCCCTCGGCAACCTTGAAGTTTAATGTCGGAATCGAGCATTCAGAGCCGCCACAACAGAAGCTCAATCAAACTGGACATCTATAGACTATGCTCTGGCCGAGCTGGCCCCCTGCCTACAGGCTACCTACTAGGGCCTCATCACTGATGTCTTCAAAATTCCCCAGCCCGTCATGTATGATGTTCCCGCTCTCCCCAACACCCCGGTAGTACACAGACCCGAATCGATCCCGTTACAACTGACATACCACCTGGCACCTGGCAACGGTGCGTCGCGTGTCCCCGCTGCTCGGTTCTTCGTCACGTGTGCCAGCCGTTTCAGCCAGCCTCACGTGACGCTCCGGGCCACCCCCCAATCACCGCCGCCGCATTTCGCGCCATCCCCGGCAAAAAGAAAAGCAGGCCGGGTGTACTCGCTCCCGACCGTCTGCACTCCCTCTTCGCTCTCACAACCACGTCAACACCCCGTGAGAACGTACTCGCCAACCGAAACCTGGACCCCCGTCGCCCGTCATGGTCGGCTACTCCCTCGCTCCCTTCATCCTGCGCCGACCCTGGCTGGCCAAGATGGTCATGCCCGCCGCGAACTGGTACGCCAATGCCGCTGGGTACAAGCAGCTCGGATTGAGGTAAATCTGCCCGGTGTCCTCCTTGATGATGGACTCTTCGAGCCACAAAAATCGGCATCTGCAAGCACGGGAGAATTTGAAAGAGGAAGGGGGGGGGGGGGGGGGGGGGGAGGCAAAGATCAAACATATGAACCGACAATGGGTGTTCCTCATGCGGGAGGAGTCAGGTCAATCGAAATCTTTATTCAACGGTGACTAACCTCGCGCTCTTCCCTCCACATAGATACGATGACCTCTACGAGGAGGAACGCGAAGCCACCCAACTGGCCCTGCAACGTCTCTCCCCCAAAGAGTCCTACGACCGAATCTACCGCATCCGCCGCTCCGTCCAATGCAGCTACCAGCACAAGCTTCTGCCCAAGGACCAGTGGACCAAGTCCGAAGAGGTGCGCACGACCATCAACTTCTTTGATCCTTTCGTAGCACGTGGTCTTACTAACGGCGAACCGTGATCAGGATACCCCCTACCTCACCGAGATTATCCAACAGGTCGAGGCTGAGCTTGCCGAGAAGGACGCCCTTGACTCCATGGCCGTAATCAAGCGACACTAGGCCTCGGGAACAAGGGTGGCGCGGGGAGAGATATGTTTATTTTCGAAAAGCAAGAAAAAATGAAAAAGAAATAGAATAATATCAGAGAGCAAGTCAACCGGATAGGAATGAAATAGTCCTCGAAGGCGCAAACGGAGTGGTGAAAGGATCCAAAGAGAGAGCGGTGGCTGTTTTTTTTTTTTCTTTTTCTACGGGGCAAGAGGACTTTATAGCCTCGTGTACTCGTACTTCCTCTCACGACGTATAGATGCCGTCTTGTCTTGTCCTGTCTGCCATCTACCACCACCACCGCGCCATCCCAGACCCCTTGTCCCCCCCCCTCCCTATCACCCCTCACGCCAACAACACGAGATGCCAACAACAACAACAACACGACAACTACATGAGGCCCTGAAAGCCGGCAATGGGAGACAAACGCCGTACTATCCCGTACTGGCGTCACACACGGCAAGACTTGTGTATGGCCTGGGATATGGAAGAGTCGGCGGCGCCGAAAGGCACGGAGCGCATACCTACTCTCTGCAGCCACACGTAAGCATGGACGGTGGATGTGTCATGTTGTAAACTTGAGCGTATAGCAGTACATATACCGTACATGGCCATAGTCCTCCAAGGTGCTTTGCTGTCTTGAAAGTAAGCATAGATACAATGGCATTTTGTACTTGAATACATAATCACCGTTACTTCTGAATCATCATTCAGCCTCGGTACTAGGTAGTTGAGCGTTGCTCTCAAGCGAGTCTTCATACACTACACTGCTAGCAGCGTGGGACAGGCAATGATTTTTTTTTTGGTTGAATGTGTTTTCTTCTTTTTTTACTATTTAGCTTTTGCAATATTGATAAAACCATCTTCTACAACTCAAAGTCAGGCAGCCGCCCTGACAGCGATTTTCGGGCCGCACCAACAGCAACACTCATCACCACGCCTTCCTCCTGCCTTCAAGTGACTTGGTCTCAGAACAAAAGTTTTGACTCTTGGTTTTTGTACATGCGACTTGTTTCTTTCTTCTCCCATGATTTCTTAAGGCATTGCATCACCCGCCATGTCTTGGAAGAATCGGTCTTACATGCGCTGATAGAACAACAGATAGGCAACCTTGTTATCTTTGATGTTGTCCTTGGCTGGCCTTGTATCGCTGCCAGCTTTGCTCGTGCCGTTGACAGAGCTGTTGGGCTTCTTGTTCCCGCTGCTTGAACCTGTCACTTGCTTCCATCCGTCTTCATTGCCCGTGTAGTCGTCATTCATGACGTGAAATCGCTTGGCCGGGGCTCCAGCGGCCGGAGAACTCTCCCTGTATATGTCCTTGACGTCCTCTTCCGATCCAATCTTGGCCACATCATCGCCATGTATTCGGCGGAGGACAGTATCGTCCATGCGAATCCATTCTTTGCCATCTTGTCTGCGGACGTCGACCGTATAATGGCCGCCGCTGGCGTTCTTGCCATGGTGGTACACAACGCTGATGAGCTTGTATCGAGGCATTGGGCCATCGCCAATGATCTGGCGCCGTTGACGCGAGAGTGCTTCACGTGGAATGTCAAGTTCCAGCGGATAGCCAACCTTTTTCCAGACCTTGACGGTGCCATGGCCTTCTGCGTCGAACTGGAACCGCTTCAGATGCAGAATGAGAACAGGAGGTAATGACTCGATAAACACCTGCTTGGTAGCTGAGACATCCTTTCCCCGGGGAGAGTTAAAGTCTCCTTGTAGACGCTCGGGTCGGGTCAGGCCTCGAAGAGCGTCCACCACGTTGCGGATGTCTGGCGAGCCAATATCCAGTTGCAGCGGCTGGTAGGGCTCTGTGGTGATGGAATCTTTGAGTCCAGGTACACGGAGCTCAGACCGCAAGAGGCCACCAAATATCTTTGTAATGGGTGTGGACGAACTGGAACCCGACGATCGGGTAATTGCAGCCTTTTGCTTGCGCCCGACTTCGAGCCAATCCCCTGATGCTGACGCTTGTGGACCAATATGCACGGTAGGAGCATCTGACCCTGGATTTTGTATTTCGCAGTTCAACGGCTTGTTCATGAGGAGAGTACATTCGTCGTCAAGAGTCTGAAGTAAGAAGCCAAGAAATTCTTCTGCATCCTGTTGATGGCCATGCTGTTGTGCGTGGATTAGATATGATTTAGATCATCTCTGGATAGATAATACATCGCTCACCTCCATGCTAGCAAACCGTGAAAGCTGTCTGATGGCGTCATACACAAACTCAGGAGTGAACGGCTCTCCGTATTGGCAAAACGTCTCCATTCTCACTGTATGGCAGAGTCGATCGGCAGATGTGGCAGAGGCAAGAACTTTAAACTCTTGCATGAAAACAACCCTGGTCAATGTTAGACTTGCTGTTCAGAAACATGATTGGAAAGGAAATCCTGTCTACTCACAAGATGTCGACGAGAGGCGTCTCGCTCTTGAAGCTGTGGGCAGCCTTTTGTCTCAACTGCTCTAGAAAGTTGTAAAATGGGGTGCAGAACACAAGAACTTGTAATACCTGTCACAACTTAGAAGTATTCAAGGTGCGTGGATGTCTCCAATCCGATACATACCGAGTTCATATAGCACATGTTGCCAGTGTTAATGAGCCCGCGGGGCTCGATCAACGAGACTTTGTGATTACTGTCTACACAAAAGCTTCGGATAACCTCGGCCAAGGAAGACTTATGCGCAGGAGGGAAATTTGAGCCAGACACCGCCATGGATGCAGCAGTCTCCGAATCCCCTGCCTTTCCTGCAGATACACCGACCCCATTGTAGCGGGGAGTATTTTGGTTGGCCGGCAGTGAAAACAGTTTTGCCCAGCTGCTTGGTGCAGTTTTCGCGGTAGTCGTAGATGCAACAGGTTCCGTTGGACCATCTGCTTCTGGAGTCGTACGCTTCTCGGAGTGTTTGACAGCTTCATTACCGTTGATAGTGTCATCCGCACCATCGCCATTTGTTGTGATCGCAGAACCCTGGGCCGACAAATGAGGTGTATCTTGGCTCGAGTTCGCCTCAGTCAAACTGACAGACGGAGGTTCCACATCAGCCTTGCCATGATCGGTAACAGATGAGACTTCTGACGAGACGGCAGGTGCGCTGATATCTGCAGGTACATTTTCTGCGACAGCACTGGATTGTTCGGGTAGAGCAGCGGCTTCGCTATCAGAAGTTATAGGCTTCTTCTTGGGACTTGAAGACCGCGGAGTTCGTTTAAGTCTCGACCGCGGTGTTCGTTTGGGGAACACCAAGTCCGGTCTCGAAAACCAAGGCAGCTTGTGGAATACCGATATTAGCCAGCCGATCCCGTGCTATGACAAGTAGAAGGGGCAAAAAGAAAGCAACTTGCAGGAGGGCGGAAGCTTGGGCGCTCTGAGAGGACAGGAGACTCAACCGGCGATGGTGCCGACTGAGACGAGGCTTGCTCAACAACCCGGGGCGCACGTGGGGTTGGTGGAGGAATCATTGCGGACGAATGTGTCGAAGAAGTTCGCGTGTGAATGGGAACGGAGGAAGGGGGTGGCTGATAGGGTGTCGCAAGACTCGGTGATTGCTCATAGTGGCGAGGATAACTTTGAGAAACGCTGACACCCATCATGGGGGCATACAGATGCGATGGCGGCGGCGGTGATCTGCCGTACGTCTGATAGGGCCCATAAGCTTGGGATGGCATGGCACCGTTGTTATGCTGAGGTGGCATGCCATAGTATTGCTGAGGCCCATACGACATGTAGCTGCGATACATGGATGCCATTTGCTGTTGATGATCGGTACGAAGGACTCGATGGCCTTGAGGACGGCCTGGAGGAAGGTCTTGGATGGGCGTTTGTGTGTCCCCACAATGTTCCTCTTTTGGTTTGGCGGATGGCCCGCCACAGCGTGCTTATTAGACCTAGCAAAGTTACTTAGACATTTGTGTAGGCTTCCTCACGCCCTTATTGTTAACCGTCAAGCTGTTTTTTACAACATGAATACAGAGCTAAAACCTTAAATAGTTTGATGGCTGATGATGGCGAGTACATTTTTCGCGGAGGATTTGTGTGGAAGGCGAAGTAATGGTCAATTCAATTTTCTTTCCTCTAGTGTCGCTATTCATCCACAAACTTCCACCTTCCACCAGGCCTTAGAGCCTCGCGGTAACGCTCCGCTATTGCTTGCTTGGTCCTTTTCAGTGCTTCCTCTCTGTCTGCCTCTAGCTGTTGAGTATCGGGGAAGTCAGCATCCCAAAAGCCCGGAGGGCTCTGCATGCGGGAAAACCTATGCCTGTGTTTGCCATATTTGTTCGCTAGCTCCTGCGTCTTTGCTTCAATCCACAATTCCATCCTCTCGTCCTTGTCCATGCTTGCGAGCCGGTACGACGAATCCCCGAGGTAGTCTTCGAGAAGCTTTTGCTCCTCCTGTCGCTGCGCTGAGTTGAGTGGCGGATCTGGCCGCTGAGAAATTGCCAGAGCTCTGAAAGCTTTTCCACAACAATGCATGTCAATGCACCCGGGTAAGCATGCTCTATCAGCCCTGTCTCTGACGACTTCGGAGAAGGCAAAGTCATGACCCTTATTCGCAGAGGGGTTGATTTTGAAATCTGCAAGACAGAGGTCTGAAAGCGATCTGTTGCGCAGAGTTCCCATCGATTGTCGTTGGTCTACTTTTGGTGACGAAGCGCACGACCTGGCCATACTTTTGTAATTCTTCGTGCCTGCGACACGTGTAGCTTGCACAACGTGTCCACCTCGATCTTTATTCTTGTCTTCATTCTTGTCGAATGGAAGCTGTCGACGTCTAGGTACGCGAGGAGCTGGTGCCCGCGGAGGATCTACCGGCTTATTTCTCGTCGATGCCGACACTTTTATGACATCTATTTCTTCAATCCCTTCATGGAGTAGAATATCTAGCCTGCTCTTAGCTGACTTGGCTCTTGATTCTTTGGTTACCTGAAAGGGCATTTTGGCCTCATCAGGGCCACGGTCCTCGGACAATGCTGCGATGCCAATAGCCAACTCACGTCTGCGATCTTTCGTGCCCCTCTTCTCATTTGTAGAATTATTGAGCCGGATGTTGCCATCAATGGGC
Organism: Claviceps citrina; assembly: GCA_018360365.1. NCBI lineage: Eukaryota > Fungi > Ascomycota > Sordariomycetes > Hypocreales > Clavicipitaceae > Claviceps > Claviceps citrina. Next base: position 9,554 of record SRQA01000689.1, on the reverse strand, counting down.
ATTAAGGCGGAATTTCGGTGTGGTAATCTTGCTGAATGTGAGCATATTGGTGCCGGAGCACTCACAGGAGTAAGAGCTCCAAACTTGAAGCGGGCGATGACTTCTGTTTGGGGTCCGTTTTCATCGTGATACTGGCGCTTTCTGGGTGTTTGTACCTTCTGGGCTATATCTCCCAGGTCAAGGCTTTCCTGCGTGCTAAATTTGGCAGCCGGTATTGACAAAACCGGACTGGAACTGCCGTTCAACTCGGATTTGACGACCTTTTTGACGGTTGCGTCTACCCCACCATCGTCACGTTTCCGTTTCTTGACCTTGCGTTCTTTTATGATCTCTGGAATATCAGAAGATGGTTCCTGTTTTATGGCGGTGTTGCCATGGCGTGAATGGTCATCGGGAGATTTGGATATCGCGTCGGACGCTTGTCCTTGTGTCGTTTGCGAGCTTGTGCCTGGCGTGACAGGTATCCCTTCACGCGGCACTGACTTTGACGATAAGACTGGCAGCTCCGGCTCGCCCCCTGGCGGATCATCATCCCCTGGCGGATCATCATCGGAGGTAAAACTGAGCGCAAGATCAAACACTCCCACCTCTGTGCCCATCGCTGTGGCGGATGGTATATTTATGCAAGGTGCTTGTTGATCCAAAATCCGAATACCGTATTTCTCTTCGGCGTCCTGCAGCTTCTTCTCAAGATATTCCGTGCGCCGGGCCAATTGCGATTTCTCGAACTTTCTTGTTTGCAAGGCTTCTTTTGCTATTTTGAAGTTGGCAGAAAGGGCATGATATCTGCGCAACACCTTTGAGCAGTTGCCTTTGCAGCCTGAGCCAGTGGTGATGATCGATTTTTCTGGTACACTTGATTCTGTTGACAAAAAAGGAGGCGCGATGGATTGTTGGAGTAATACGTTCTCGATTGTCGAAGGCGAAACTCTGTCAGTGGTCGTCTTCAGAGACGACCGCAGTTTGGCCAATTCCAAATGCATCGCCTCATTTTCCGCTCGCAGTTTCTCAATCAAGTCTAAATGTGCTTGGACCGTTGCATTGGACTTCGTAGCCTGAGCCTGCTGATCTTCCAGAAGACCTGCCTCAATCTGGTCACAGACTCCGGAAAGAGCTTCGAAAAGGGCCTCGCGGCCTTTCTGAAATCGATCAGTTGCCATTATGCAGCCTTGTCGTCACACAGCTTCACATGGTCGTGGTCGAGATGTGATGCAGAATGATCGCGTTCACCAAGGGATCAGCGCAGACGGGTCCCAGCTCGTCAAGGCATCAAATCACCAAGCCTCCACATGAGCACGTGACGCACAGTGGCTGTCGTTTTCGAGAGGAATGCGCTCATTGAGCGGGCGATGATGCGTGTCATGCTAGCACCGCGATCGTGAAGCAACTGCGTAGTGAGGTTAGGACCTGGATATTTGCACGGGAGAAACGTGATCATCCGATATTTGCCAATGGCAATGCCATTTGGCGCCTTCCGTCCGAGGTCGACTCCTGCGTCAGAGTGGGTATCAATCAGCGTATCAGCGTGGACTTCTGCGACGATGACAACGTCGGCCGCGCCTGGCAACTGAACGTTCAGGTAGACCAAATTGACAGCTGCTGCCACTTGGACAGTGCGGCGCGACTAATCTTTTTCTGCTTATGCAGGTTGGAACGGAATCGACTTGCTCGCTCCCCCGTTTGCATCGAAATCGAAAACCTTCTCATCACCTCGCTATCTCGCATCTTCGTCAACACTCCCGCACCAAGTTTGCGCAGCTGGAATGCCTTCGCAGCTGAAGTGACCTACGTACGTCGACCGGAGGTCTCGACCCAACGGTTGTCATTAGTTGACGCAAATCTGAGCCCATACTGCCCCGCTTTCGCTGTAAGGACACTCGCCCGACGCCACTCTCGCCCTTGGAGTTTGTTGTTTTACTAGCCACACAATCTTTGCTTTCTGCTCGCCGCCTCGTCTTGGTGAGCGGCTCGATTACTCCTCGCCTGCCATTACTGTGCGAAGAATGAGCCCCGCAAAAGTACCCTTAACGCCAAAAACTTTTCTCATCCTCGACATCCTCGACCTGACCACTGCAAAGTTCGACTCTGCATACCCTCATATCGCCTGTCGACTGCCGTATTTCCCTCAAATCACAATCATCACCAGTTCCTAGCCATATGTAGGTGTTCCTTCTTCACGAGATGATTTGTGAGCCCCTCTTGATCTCGGAACAAATGAGGATGTTTTTCTCAATCTCATCGCTCCATCTGCTATCTCACCCACAGAAATTTCATGTTCCCACACGACATGGGATTTCATGATAACACTAGGTTATTTTCAATTGCCGAGCCAACTGACACTGAGATCATGAACATAGACCATCCCTCCGCTACCTCCAACAGTATGGAATTCACTCCCAACACTGGCGCTGCTCGTGGAGCTTGCTACTCTTGTGCGTTTAATGCTCATCCCTTCTTCGCCCCCACTGCCTACATCATTTTCAGTCAATGTGTTGTCCCCAAGCAATATCAAGACGAGACAGCAAGTTTCATGACCTTTTCACTTTCTTTACTTGACAACGGAACCCCTCTCTAACATTTTGTCGACACAGGTGGCAATCCTGGACACCAGGTACAAATTTGATTCAATTGTGTGGCACAATTCACAATTGCACTTGGAAATTGACATATTGGCTTAGGCCCGCGACTGTCCTTCCAAAGGCCCTGCTAAGTGGTAAGACGGTTAAAAAGTGTCAACGATGCATCATAATACTGACCAGGAGATGTAGCTACAACTGCGGAGGTATGCGCTCTGAACCAAATTTGTGTTGCCCTAATTGACCGCATGCTAACTCCAAGCCTAGGCGAGGGTCACATGAGTGAGTGATTGAGAAATCTCTCGGTCCAGATCCACACACACTAACTTTTGCAGGCCGTGACTGCTCCGAGCCTATGAAAGACAACAAGTCTTGCTACAAATGTGGTCAAGCTGGTCACATTTCCCGCGAATGCCCTCTTGGAGGCGGTGCTGCCGGCGGTCAAGCAACTGAATGCTACAAGGTATATCGACTGCGCATGGCCGACCATCCATGACAAATCAAGCTGACAATCTGAAGTGTGGAGAGAGAGGTCACATTGCCCGAAACTGCTCTAAGGCTGGCGGTTCCTATGGCGGCGGCGGCTCATTCGGAGGCGGCTTCGGTGGCGGTGCCGGCAAAACTTGCTACTCTTGCGGCGGCTACGGTCACATGTCCAGTAGGTGCCTGCAACACTCACCACAAGGCTTCTCAGACAAAATCCTCTGACAACGTGTACAGGAGAATGCGTCAACGGCATGAAGTGCTATAATTGCGGCGAGTCTGGCCACTACTCCCGGGACTGTCCCAAGGAATCGTCTGGTGGCGAGAAGATCTGCTACAAATGCCAGCAGGGCGGTCACGTCCAGTCTGCATGCCCCAACTAGGGATTTCTCAAACAACTTACGCATGGTGGCCTTGGGATAACTTCACTGTCTCACTGAACAGGAAGAATCTGGTGTGGCAGCTCCATGATACCCATGACGAATTTGCTATGTCTTTGATTCACTTGTTTTAACAACATTCATGCCGAAAAAGCTACTTTACGTTCCTACCATCTCCTTTGTCGTTTCGGACTGCGCATTGCAAGCAACCCCCAAAAAGTTTATATCTTTGGCACCTTTCAGCTTTCATGTATAGGGTCTGGGTTGTCACCAGTATTTGTCGGGTTGCTTCTATAATTCTAGGAATTTTGTGGCATACCATGAAGCTGGCTTACCTGGCAGGTACGGCGTTGGCTCTTCACCACGGAATTGAAATTGGAACCTGACTATATGAGAATGTTTGGGTTTCTCTAACCTTGACACCATAACAAGGAACGGTTAGCAGGGAAATGGAACAAGATTTGTGATGTGGCTCGTAGAAGACGTCTCCATATACTACTGGTCGGTTGTCTTTTCTTCAACAAGAACGCTTGCAAGGATGAGAGAATGGAAATGCTTGATGGTCCTTATTGGGACATAACATGAGCGGCGTTGCACTTTGACTGTAGTCAATTCTGTGAAATGTAAGATCGAACACGCAGCAGGAACGACTGAAAGTGATATCACATGCATGCTGGAGGACAGCGGCACGCCAGGTTGAGGTGCAGTTGTTGACAAGGAGTCGATAGCTTTCTTGGCCAGCTCTCGCCTTATTCGATAATTAAAATTTACATGGTGTGAACCAGAAAGTAGTCTACTTCTACCCCAAAATAGTTTTTTCATACCCAATGCACCAGGTCCGCGTCAAAGTCGTACAATACAAAAGATGCTCCCCCACAAACAAGGCAACACAATCCAGCTCATCTCGAATCCACTACAGCATAGCCTTGGGGAAGTTTTTATACGCCTGGCGTACACCCAAATCACTGAGAATGTCCTCGGCACCTCCCAAAATGGAATCAAAGGCATAAGTGCGATGATGCATCTCGATATGCTTGCCCATTCCAGTCTGGGTCAGGCCCCTGCCGCCCCAGATTTGGACAGACTCATCGGCGATCTCGTGGGCGGCGCGGGTGACGCTCATCTTGAGGAGGCCGATGGGGCCGGCGAGGTGCTGAGCCTGCAGTTTGTAGGGCATGTGGCACATTTGATACGTGATGGTCTCGAGCCATGACTGGTTGGCTTCGACGAGGGCAATCATCTTGGCGATTCTGGGAGAGAGGTAGGCATTGTTAGCAGTATGCTTTCTTTTGTTCTTATCCGGAGGTAAGGGGGTAAGGGGCGGCTTTACTTACTTTTGTCGAATGACGGGCTGATCAATGAGACGTTTGCCAAAGACGAGACGCTGATTTGCCCACTTCAAGCATTCTTCCACTATCGTTCTGGACATGCGAATGGAACCGCCTATTCAGAGTTTGTCAGCGAAATGGTCCAGTCAACCGACCGAGGCCCCTCCCCAAGTCTGGGCAATCATCGGTAGAGGGGGAACTTGATTCTCACAGGCCATGGTCCACCGTTCGTGGTTAAAATTGCTGAGGATGACGTGTATGCCCTTGTCTTCTTCGCCCAGGAGGTTCTCGACGGGGACTTTGACATTGTCAAAGGTGACGTAGCTGGTTCCGGCGGCAGAGGAGTATGAAGTCTTGATTGGCTTGGTCTCGAGTCCGTGGCCTCTCTCGATCAGGAGGACGCTTAGGCCCTTGGCTGTTCGGACACCGGTAACGAAGTAGTCGCAGAAGGTTCCGTTGGTGATCCACTTCTTGGTGCCGTTGACAATCTAGTTGGGGGGGGGGGGGGGGGGGGGGGGGGTCGTACAAAATGCTTGCCATCGGGAGTTTTCTCGGCAGTGGTTCTGAGGCCAGCAACGTCCGAGCCAGCAAAGGCCTCGGTGATGGCAAGGCAGAGCTTCTTTTGGCCACTGAAGACGGAGTCGGCAATCCTCTTCTTCCAGGCCTCGTCCCGGGCAAAGTTGAGCACGGCGGTGAGGCCAATCGTCATGCCGGCCAGGTTGCCGTCCTGGAAGCCCCTCGCCATGGTCCTGCTGGACTCCTGCGCGACGATCAGGTCGTGAAAGTAGTCAAACTCGTCGCCGCTGACGGCGCCGTCGAGCAGGTCAACGCCGTGGAGGTGTTTCCCGGGGCCGAGCTTCATGTGGAGGATCCCCTTGCGGCTCATGAGGTCAATCACGGCCTGGCTGATGTGGCGACCGGTCGACTCGCACTCCTGCGCCTCGGGGACCAGGTGCCTGTCGGTGAAGTCCCTCATGGCCCGTTGCAGCCGGCGGTGGGAGTCGGTGTAGTACGGGCTCCTGAAGTGCTGGACCAGCCACAGGGGCTCGGCATAGGGGACGGGGCTGAGGTCGCCGGGCCGGGGCACGATGACCTGGGGCTTCTCGCCCCGGATGGTGCCGATGGCGAGGTCGGCGTACTTGGCGAGGACTTCCTGGCGGTGGAGGTTGTAGAAGGCCGTGGTGGCGTCCTGGCCGGCTACCTGGCGGAGGACGCTCTCGCCACCGGGGTGGGCCGCGAGGAAGTCGGAGAGGTCATAGACGATGCTGTCGATGATGCACCACAGCGAGTCCTCTGCGGTGTGCTCGCGTACCTCGTCGCGGGTGAAGGTCTTGGCGGGAGGCGCCATCTCAGATTTCCTGCTCGCAGGGTTGTTTGGCCACCCAGGTTGGCTGGCAGCGGGGCGAAAGAGGGCGTACACGCTGAAAGAGAATTTTTTCGAAAAGATAATAATGATAATAATAATAATAATAATAATAAATTCACAGATGCACCTCAATCCAGTCCGGATGAAGCTGTCGCTGGTAACTTTACTGCCTACCTCGGTTCTCCGGCCTCGAGTGGAGACGAGTGGAATGGAGAGGGATTGCAAAGCCTGCCCTGCCATTGGCCACGATCCTGAACCAGTCCGCGGGGAAGGGGAAAGGGGCGGGCCCTTCAATGTTCCTTCCGTTTGTGTTTGTCTACCAATTAGTAAGAAGATGGCAGCTCTTTTGCACGTGCATAAAAGTACCACAAAAACAAGTCAAATACTAGGTAGGTAGGTACCTGGTGGCAGGCCGTTTTTTTTTTTTTTTCCGTCGGCGACGTTCATTTCTTTCTTCCGACAAATGAGGTCCAGATCATTGGGCTTCAATAGTCCGAAGACGTCCTTGTGTAATGTTTCCTCGAATCAAACGCTGCACTGCCGGATAGAACACCACCTCTGCATGAGGCATAATCAGACCAGCACAAAACGGCTGTGACATGAGGGGCGCTCGTGTAGTATGAGTGCTGAATTCCGAGTGGCACAATGGTGATCGGAATGCTCCATCGAGAGATTGGGGTACGTGCCACGCCGGGCAGTCGTCTCTGTCGTGGACCCTGATCCTGTGATTCTGAGTCTGAGCCGCCTGGCAGTGATGGAGGAGAGTCTTTTTGCCAAGTTTCCGGCTTCCGGCTTCGTTTCACCCTTCTCACCGGGTGGTCGAGTTCGCCGCGCATTCTTGAAAGCATAAACTCCAAACGGTCGTGGTAGCAATCGTTGCATATCGGTCAAAAAGCAGGTGGACCGTGCAAGCCCAGCCTCCTCTGCGACCCCTTTACCCCTCTCTATTCAAGAGTCTGGCCGCGGTACCACAGCCCTCCGGGAGAGAATAGACCCCGTGTTGTGTTGGGTGGTTGCCGCGCGGATCCAGGGAAAGAAACAGCCTGTTTCCCCCTCACCGAGATCCACCAGACGGGTATTGTCTATGAGGATGGGGTAGCTTATTCCTGTCCTCGAGGTCCACCTGATGTTCCATGCTCATCGAAAACGGAGGATGAGAATGGGCCTGAGGCACGCTGTGCAGGCGCACGAGTGTTTCCTTGAACCCAACCTATCAAAGCTGTGAGGAGGATGCAAGATGCATGATCAAGCTCATGCTCACACCTGGTGACGTTGTCTAAAGACTACGATGCATCATGATTGGGCACATGTCCATGTCCGACCGCGTTGCCACAGGGTCTGAAGGAGGGGCAATCAACCCTGTTGATGCTTGCCTGCTATGCAACTCGAAGGTTGAAGCAACACGACCTCCTTCCCGGTCTGTTGCCTCTCGACTCGCACACATGTGCGGTTGTGGCGCGCACACCAAGAACATGCGGTGGAATCGGGGGAAAGCCGGTTTGTTCCCTTTCCTTTAGGAGGACAGGGGGGGTGGATGTTGGGTGCAGCTTCACGGAGTAATGACACGCTCTCGTCATCAGAGAAAAGGGTACTGCTTTTCACATTGCAGGCCGTTGTGCCCCCGCCGACAGGGCTTCACATTGATCCGTCTTCGTCATTCAGAGAGACGCGCAGTTCCGGGCACGTCATGCGTATCGTCGTGTACTGCCAGTCATGCAAGCGCCGGATCCATGACCAGCAGCAAAAATGGCAAGGGCTGTGTGCCTGAATAATAAAAGTATGTACGTTTGGATACATTGGATACACGGGATCATGGAACGTGACGATTGAATAGACGGTCAGACGCCTCTAACTGGACCAACCCTTGCTCATCCGCACAGCCTTCTCCCAAACGTCAAAACGCCTGCTGGCGTCCTGAGGTGAGATTTGAGGCTTGAACACGGTGCTTCCCTCCACATTCAAATTCGTGAGATGATCAAACGACGGCCAAACACCTGCGGCGTAACCAGCGGCCATGGCGGCACCGAGAGCGGTCGTTTCCCGCATGGCAGGACGGATGACGGGAATGCCGATCAAGTCAGACTGAGTCTGTTTATGGAGAAGGATTAGAAGAGCATTGACCACACTCGATTGGGAAGGAAAGGAAAAAAGAAGGAGCAGAACAGCTCGGCCTCTCTCTTTGGACTCACTCACCTGCATGATGAGATCGGCGTTGCACATGCCGCCGTCGACGGCGAGCTCGGCAAGCGGCTTCTCGCTGTCCTTGGCCATGGCGTCCAGGATGGCCTTTGTCTGGAAGCACGTGGCCTCGAGGGTGGCGCGCGCGATATGGCCGCGCTGGGTGTAGGCGGTGATGCCAAAGATGGTGCCCCTCGCGTCGTCGATCCAGTAGGGGGCGAAGAGGCCGCTAAAGGCCGTGACAAAGGTGCAGCCGCCGTTGTCGTCGACCGTCTCGGCCAGGGCGCTGAGCTTGGAGGAGGACTCGATGAAGCCGAGGTTGTCGACAAGGAACTTGACGCTGGAGCCGGCGACGGCGATGCTGCCCTCGAGCGCGTACATGGTCTTGCCGGGGCCAAAGTCAAAGGCGACGGTGGAGAGCAGGCCGTGCTGGGAGAGGACGGGCCTGTCGCCGACGTTGCACAGCAGGAAGCAGCCGGTGCCGTACGTGTTCTTGGCCATGCCGGGCCGGAAGCCCTTGTGCCCGACCAGCGCGGCCGACTGGTCGCCCAGGCAGGCCATGATCTTGGTGCCCCTCAGGCTGCCGCTGGCGACGGACCCGTAGGCCGCGGGGTCGGCGGAGCGCACGATCTCGGGCAGCGCCAGCCTGTCGCGGTCGAGGCGGAACCAGTCCATCAGGCCGGCGTCGTAGCGCAGCGTGTGGATGTTCATGAACATGGTGCGCGACGCGTTGGTCGCGTCCGTGACGTGGACCCCGCGCTCGCTCCCCCCGTTGAGCCGGTACACCAGCCATGAGTCGACGGTGCCGAAGGCGAGGTCCCCCCTCTCGTACACCTGCCCGACCTCGACGACGTTGTCCAGCAGCCAGAGCAGGCGGCCGACCGAGGCGTACGTCGACAGGGGCAGGCCGCACCGCTGCGTCACCTCCTCGGCCCCGATGCGGCGCTTGAGCCGGCGGACAATGTCGACGTTGCGCGTGTCGGTCCAGACGATGGCGTTGTACAGCGGCTCGCCCGTGTTCCGGTCCCAGACGAGGGTCGTCTCGCGCTGGTTGGTGATGCCCACGGCGGTGATCTGCGCGCGCGAGTGGCCCTGCTGCTCAAACTTGTCCACCGCCTCGTCGATGCACTTTTGGACGCTCGAGACGAGCTCCTCGGGATTGTGCTCGTGCCATCTTTCGTGTTTTTGTCAGCGGGGCCCCCTTTTTTTTTTTTTTTTTTTTTTTTTTTTTTTTTTTTTTTTT